>JAXCHB010000033.1:17410000-17632946 GCA_036926305.1 Uropetala carovei | reverse complement strand
GGCCAAAGTTGTTGGGTGTTATTTCGTGTTGTGTTTCGCGTATGTGTTCAGATATGCTGGATTTCTCAAATCTGCCGAGTCTGTAATGTGCTATATGTTTCGTCTGGTTTGTGCAATGTAGAAGGCATCCATTACAGTGTATTTTGTAAATCTCGGATTTTTCAGAGGGTTGGGTTGTGTCTTTTGTTTCCTAGTAGAGTTTTTATGGTTGCTTTGCTTTTGCATGTGTTATGCGTGTTAATTGTTTTGAAGATTTTATCTAGACCTTTTGTTAATTTCGGAAAGAAAGGTAGTTTGATCCATTTTTTTGCTTCTTCTACTGCGAGGGTGGTGGTATGATTTCCCGACATAAGAACGAATTAACAAATTATCAAAACGGCCCTTTTTCCCTCTTTTCTCCCTAACAGAAAATGTATACTTGTAAACACTACCTTCAATTGATTCCCCCATTCAATTTGCCTTTCTTTTCGACCGTCCACTCCCCTTCGCTCCCGACATTTGATCAATTTATCTTCATGTCATTCAACCGCCCATCAACTGTTAACCGTCACCAGGGATATATATAATGAAGTCGCAAATAAGTTTCCCATTCAACTTCAGAAGACGCTGAAGAGGGCTACTTGGTAGCCGAAATTCATATTCGTCATTTCTGTGCACTGTGTGTGCTTGTGTCCGTGGTGACTAGGGTGGGGCAAGCGATGCATTTTCCCAGGACGCAACAAAAGAAGGGGCGCAAAACTTGTTAATGGCATGTTGTGCGAGGTTGCATGGCAAAAGGGTGCGATTTGACTATTCAATCAAAGTGGAAGTAATTTTATAAGTAGAAGCCTATATAGTAGCTGAGGAAATAGAAATCAAAAATGGAGTGCCACGTAAAAGAAGAGGGCAATTAAGAAATGTAGATCTCGAAGAGTCACCAGATGACAACTTTAATACTTCCCCGAAGAAACGATATAAGATTCTATTCAGATATTTTGATCGCTCAATTAAGTTGGAGATACGTTGCATTACATGAAAACGCCAATGATTTCTCAATTCAACTGGATGGGCCATCGCGGAAATGGAGGTTCCTGAATTAAAAAATCTGATGTGGCCAACACATGACTTTCTCCATATTTGGGGTATAGATATTTAAATTATTATGAATAGCATTATGAGGCAAAATTATTATTTCGTATCGTAAAAGAAGACACGTCCTTGTTGCCGTAAATTACGTATATTTTGTATGTTTACAGAATTCACCGCTACATGGTGTTGGCGCTGTTTACTGGTATTAAGATAAAGCGAAATATATCCGAAATGGATGGTTCTACGAAAATTAGTTTCAAAGAAAACTTGGAAGAAATATTATTCTCTACAACTTTGGTCCTTACGAAGATTACCAATAACGATGTTTTTAAGGAGTTATTTAACGGAAACCGAAAAACCGGTTATTTATAAATAACTCCTAAACAATAACTTCTATAGAAAATTGTTTCAAATGAAAACTCTAGAAATTTACATTCTCTATAACCTTTGTATATAACTGTATATACAATAATGATGTTTTATCGAAGAAATATCTCAAAAACCGAATCGGGTTTCGAATAAACTTCGACTTCCGTTTATCCGTTATTGTCCAAAAACTAATCAGTTCTTTGTGCTCATGCTAAAGTGTTATATATGAAGTTTGGTAACGATATGGCACGTACTTTTTGAGTTAGAGCGCCCACAATAACATACACACACAGACATCATTCCGAAAATAGTCTAAACGTGTTCTAGGGACCTCAAAACATGTATTTCCGTTGAAATCTCGAAGTCGATTTTTTTCATGAATACAATACTTTCCCATTACTACGTATGGAGAAAGTAAAAATGAAAATTATTTAAATAGTGATGGTTTCTCTATTGAAATAGAAAGTTTTAAATGTCAGGCTATATCATTCTCGAAAAATTTAAATTCAGCCTCACATCTCAATCTTCTACAATTACTGAACGACTATTAACCTGTAGAAAGTCACCCTTATATATCTATAGTTCTTTGCATATTTCTTACATTAACTGTGACAACAGCAATATATAAATGGAGCTTTAGCAAACTAAAGTAATTAAAGAATTATTTAAGAAACAGAATGGGTCAGCAGAGGCTTTCGGGGCTATCTAATCTTTCTATAGAACATGTCATAGCAAAAACCGTATATTTCAATAATGTTATTCATGAATTTTCTGCCTTAAAAGACACGAATAACTCTTCAATATTAAAATAATTTTATATTTTGTATTAAATATTTTATTCTCTGTTTGTATTTATGATATTTTAAATTATGTAAACATGTAGTGAGAAATTATATCATTTACAGTTTATTTTTATTTATTAACTGTTCAACTGAAATACAAAGACTAAAATAATACAGTATATTAGAGAATTTTTTTCTGAAGGGGAAGCATATTTCGTAGTTTGCCCCGGGTGCTAAAATAGCTAGTTACGGAGATGTGTGTAGGGACACGTGTCCCTTACGTGGGTCTTGTGTTGAGCTCCCGTGTGGCGTGGACGACCTGGTACACTGGGACGTTTGTCGCTGATTGGGGCTTCATGAGAGACGTGGAAACCCAGACTTGTTTGTTTGTGGGGGTGTGTCCGCTGGGCGAGTGAATAGTGCTGAAATATTAGTTTTGTACGGCATTGTCGACTCTCTTTCATATGTTATACCAGAGATATTGCCCACCTAGACGAACGGAAGGACAGAAAAACCGAATACTTAGGCGATTCTTTAGAAAACTCAAACTCAAGCGATGGCAGAAAAAAGGTGCGAAATGGAACAGGAAGAGAAAAATGACCGAAAGAAATGAATGCGGTGAAGGACGAAGCGAGATTTTGGAACAACCAACGACGAATAAAATGATGATGAACACCGCCCCCTCTCGCGAGAGACTAAGAAAATCACTCCGACGAAATAAATGAAGGAGGAAAAGTGCGTGATGGCAGAAAGAAATAGTTTGAAACGAAAAAGAGTGTGTGAGAGAGAGAGAGCACACACACACCTTCTAAAATATGGAGAAGTGAGAGAGGATGTGGAGGTTATACGTCGAGGGAGCGTAGGAGGGACGGAGACTGTGAGAGGGGAATTAAGGAGGGAATGGAGGGAGGGAAAATGTGATGTGACCTTGAGCTGCAAGGGAGAATCATCAAGAGGAAAAGGGTTGGAGAGAGAGAGAGGGAGAGAGAGAGAGAGAGAGGGAGAGAGAAGGGTGAGAAGAGAGGGCTAGCGGAAGCGATAGAGAGAGAGAGGGAGGAAAAAGAGGCGAAGGGAATAGGGATGATGAAAGAGAGAGGTAGGAAAATGGAGGAGGAAGAGAGAGAGAGAGAGAGAGTAGAATAGGTGGAGGGAGGGAGAAAGTGATGTATGGAGGAAGTGATGGATGGGAGAGTGAGGGAGGGAGAGTGAAGGAGGAAACGAGAGTGAATAGGGAGAGGGAGGGAGAGAGAGGGAGGGATAGTGAGAGAGAGAGAGAGTAGAGGGAGAGATTGAGGGAGGGAGGGTGAAGGAGGAAGGGTGACTTCTGGAGGAAGGGGGAATTAAGGAAGGAGGAATGTATGGCGGAAGAGAGTGGAGAGAGAGTTATGGAAAGAGAGTGACGGAGGGAGAGAGTGGAGGGAAATCGAGGGAGAAAGGGATGGAGAGTGAGGGAGGGAGAGGTTGGAAGAAAGCGTGGAAGGAGAGATAAAGGAAGAGAGAGAGAGAGAAGGGAGTGAAAAACGAGAGAGTGAGGGGAGGAGAGCTTAAAAAAAAGGAAACGAAAAAGAGAAAGCAGGATAGCTGACGGTATAGAAATACAGGTAGTATAAGAGAGCGATGGTGGGGAGGAGAGAGAAATAGAGAGGGAGGGAGACAAGTGGAAGGCTGAGCGAAAGAAGGAAGGTAGGAAGATAGAAAGAGATATAAGAGTAGACGAATCTGAAGTAGATAAATGCATAAAGAGAAAGAAAAAGGATGGAGAAAGTGGAGAAGAGAGGGAGAGAGTGACGGGGGGTGACATTTTAGGTAGAGCGGGTCAACTCAAAGCGTAAAAGATATGTATACTAAAAGGAAGGAAGATTTTTACGTGAGGGAGCGGAGTGAAGAGGATTGCGGAGATAAAAAAAAGAGGCAGGGAAATAGAGAGAGAGTGAGAGAGACACACACACAGACGGAATGATAGGGAACGCTCGGAGGTGGGGGAGTTACAGACACCGGAGATGGGGACGAAATGGGGAGAGAGATGGAGGGAGAGAGAAAGGAGAGAGAGAGAGATGAAGGGAGAGAGAGAGGAGAGAGTAGGAGTGAGCGAGTGAGATCAAGGCGGGAGCGGAGCAAGGAGAATGGTCTAGCAAACTACACACACACACAACCTTCCTCCTCATCGTGATCAATATGGCGGCCGTTGCCATGACTACGCCGACCCCCGGGCTTCCATTCCTCCGAACGAGAGGCATTGTGGGAAGAGATGAGAGAGAGAGGGAGAGAGGTCGAAGTATTTTTTTTTTAAAGGAGTAAAAAGAGTAGGAGGAGTAAGGGAAGATTGAAGTACAGAAGAGGATAAGTTAGGAGATGAAAGCTGGAGAGACAGAGAGAGGAAGAAAGAAGGAGAGAGAGAGATTGATCGGAAGGATGCGGAAGTAGAAAGAGGATGGAAGATAAATGAGAAAGGATGGAGGAAGGCGAAGTTGCGCATGGACGGATTGGAGATATGATAAAAGGAGATGGAGAGAGAGTGAGTGTCACGATGGAAACGGAGCGAGAGAGAGATGGGGAGGGAGGGAGAGAGAGAGAGGGAGGGAGGGAGAGAGAGGGAGGGAGAGAGAGGGAGGGAGGGAGAGGGAGGGAGAGAGAGAGAGGGAGGGAGAGAGAGAGGGAGGGAGAGAGAGAGGGAGGGAGAGAGAGAGGCAGGGAGAGAGAGAGTGAGGGAGGGAGAGAGAGAGGGAGGGAGGGAGGGAGAGAGAGAGAGAGGGAGGGAGAGAGGGGGAGGGAGAGAGAGAGTGAGGGAGGGGGAGAGAGAGAGGGAGGGAGGGAGAGAGAGGGAGGGAGAGGGAGGGAGGGAGAGGGAGGGAGGGAGAGGGAGGGAGGGAGAGAGATGGGGAGGGAGAGAGATGGGGAGGGAGATAGAGAGAGGGAGATGGGGAGGGAGAGAGAGAGAGGGAGGGAGAGAGAGAGAGGGAGAGAGAGAGGGAGAGAGAGAGGGAGAGAGAGAGAGGGAGAGAGAGAGAGAGGAGGGAGAAAAAGTTAAGATTGAAGGTCTAGTAAGGAGAGGACCCCGAAATAGATGAGAAGTGAAAGGAGACCGTGGTACGAGTAGATGCATAGAGAGGAGAATGAGAATTGATGGCGGAGCGGGAAAATGGGAGAGGAGAAAGAAGATTGAATCATATATATATATATATATATAGATATAGAGAGAGAGGGGGGGGGGGGGGGGGGAGAGGAAGAGAAGATTAAAAAAGGGACTTGGGAAAGTGCGTAGAGAAAGTTGTAAGCGGAGGAAAAGAGGGATAGAAAGGTTAGATGAGAGGGGAAAATTATACGCGTAATGAAGAAGTTGAGGAACAGTATAGTAAAATGGATGGAGAGATGGAGGAAGAGAAAGAAGGAAAGGGAGAAAGAGAGGGAGAGGAGTAAGAAGAGGGAGATAGAAGAGAGGGGGGCAGAAAAAAGGTAGAAATTGAGGATGTAATGGGCATAAAAGGGAATATGCATAGAAAGAAAGAGGGAGGGAGACGGAGAGAGAAAAGACAGACAGACAGACAAAAGACTTTATTGAGGGGGAAATTGAGACTATACGTGTAGTCCCTTATTACATATAAGGTAAAGAGTGGGATAGGAGAGGAAGAAGAGGGGAAAGAATAAAAAGATTAAAAATGTGGTTAAAATGTGAGAAAGAGAGAGAGGAAGAAGAGAACAGACGGTGAGAGAGGAGTAGATAGATATATAAAGATAGAGCATAAGGTTTATAAAAATGTAATTAAGTCACAGAAAGAACTAGGGATGTGGAAATGTAAAATAAATGGAAAAGAAGACGATTGCAAAAATGAAGAGGAATAAGCAAGAAAGGTTAAAATTGAGAAAGTAAAGAAACAAATAAAATAAAGAAAAAAAAACAGGACGCGTTCGAATAGAGGGCGATAGGGGATACGAGCTAGTCGGAAGAGTCGAATTTTAAGAAATCGATTTTTTTTACAATTTTTAAGTTCATGTGGACAACTTGATGCGTTGGAGCCATTTCTCGGTTCTGTTTTTCCCCAACCCCTCTTGCTTACACCCAACTGAGCGCTGTAGTGTCGGGAGGTTTGGAAAGGAGCTCTCAGAGGGTAATTTTTTAAGGGTCTGGGTTAAAGGGAATAAAGCGTTTTAAAGGGTTGTAATGGCCTCAATAGATTTGGACCGTCGTGGTTTTTCGTCTCTCTCTTTTTGTTTTTTTGTTAAATTCCTTCTCTAACAAAGTGTGCGAAGCCTTAAGAAACCCAATTTTTAAGCCATCCTCCACCTTATTTTTTTTAAGTAATCCTTATCGTGTTTTTTTGGAAAGGGTGGGAGTTGAGCTGCGAGAGGAGCACGCAAGAATATTTTTTAAATCGCAAAATTCCTCCATAATGACGTGGAGTTTTCTTCAGATAATATACGTATATACATAGCCTCAGGATAATTTTTCGACACAAAATAAATTTCCTCTTGTTTCCACGAGAGAGAGAAACATTTATCTGATATATTTTCCCGACGCTCCTAACGGATCTCCTTGAATGCGTAATTAATCTAGATGAATTTTTCGAGTTGAGTCGATGAACAGCATCTTTCGAAAACAGAAATTTAATTCGAACACACATCATCATTCAAATTTCCACGGAAAATACTAATGGGCGAAAATCAGTTATAGATTTTATTTGGACTTTATCGTGAAATTTACGTTAAAGACCTGAGAAAATTTAGGTAAGAATGCTTAATTATATCCTTTTCATTTCTCAAAATATTCATATATTCACCATAAAAATTAAATGAACGATCGAGGAAATTACCATCGATTATGAATTTAATATGCTAAGATGAAATAAATATTGTTCCATGAAACTAACATTAAAGAATTGACAGGATTTACATTTACGATTAATATGTTAGCTGCTGAAGGAAAGATATCTGCATAATAAATTGATATCTGAAGCCTGGAGGCATCCCAAATTCCAGCAAATTCAAGACCACAGCTACTTAAAAAAAAATATGCATGCAGAACGAACGGTGTGCTGGAACTAAATATTCATCTCAAGATAACTTTATTCCGAATAAATCAGTGAGGACATTACCTATATTCTGATGGAAATTTCTTCTAAAAGTATTATAATTAAGTATTCAGTAAGATAAAGGAAAGCAGATATATATATAAGCCGTCCAACCGCCTTCAATATCTCCATCTCCACAGCTGCTATAGTCGATCCAACATCGGAAGACTTATGGCCTCGAAAACGAGTTAGCAGCAGCCAATAGGAGACTGTTTGTTTGAGAAGGTAGTGGGGAGGAAACCAGTCTCACTCCTGCTCTCGAAGAGATCGCATCGGACTGCGTTGCCGTTTCTAGCGCCGTTTCCTTGCTGTGGATCAAAAAGAACGATGGGAAGTATTTTATTTAGAAACTGCGTAGTATATCAGTTGAGCAAGAGCAGCGCGCACCGATATCTGCTCTCCCGCACGAAAGTTGAGAGGGGCGATGGAAGGGGAAACGTTCGTGATTGGCTACTTGCTCTAAGTAGGCCAAGAGACTTCCGAAGTGGGATCGACTATAACCCCTCCATATTAAAACTTCAACACCTTACGCCCTAGTCCACCGAGAGCGGAGAATCTGCTCGGACAGAGACTCACTCTCCGAGTACTGCTCCATCCTCGAAAAAGCATTCCTCCAACGCGGATACTCACCGGACTACATCCGGGACGAAATCCGACGGACAGTCGCACCCAGCACCCCGAACCTCCACTCCAACAGCCCCGCAGCCCCCGACTCTAACCCCCAACTCACCCTAATCACCACATTTTATCCCGGCATCCATGATACCCTAAAAACTATCTTTAAGGCAGCCCACTCAATCCTCACTTCCTCCCCCAACCAGGTCTCCTTCCCCACACCCCCAATCCTCTCCTTCCGCAGACCTCCCAACCTAGCCAACACCTTATGGAGAAACGTCTACAAATGTGTCTCTCCGACACCCCAGTGGCTCTCCTTCCAGTAAGATACGAAAATTTTAGCGTTTTCCGCGAATTCAGCCTGATTTACCGCTTTTATTCGTTCAGTCGAACAAAAATTAACGGATATGGTGTCAAGGGACTAATTATTCGAATTAATATTTCTCTGCATGTATACCTACTACTAATTATTAAATTATATGACCGCCTTTATCAAAAGGGCCTCGGAATATTTCACTGTTCGGCATATGGATCGCGACTACTGTTCGCGTAATTATTCCGATTTTATACGATGACTTACACTTCCATCAGATCCAAGTGCTAACTTGGAGGAAAAATGTCGAAGTTTATGAATGTTTAACGGAAAATGCGCGAGGGTGAAGATAACTTATATTTAGTCATTCAATGAACAATAAAAACGATTGAAACAGTTATAAGGTGATTGTAGGATCGATAATGCAACCAATACAATGACAAATATATGAGCAATATTCTTGTGGTAAAAAAGCGAAAAAATAATCAGGGATAGTAATGAACGGTATCTACTGTAGTTTTTTCGCAGGTGCATATATTTAAAAATACTTCCGGTGCAATCAAAGTCACAACGATTCCTAACGAAGTGATATATTTAAATATCGTTCTTGATTAAATTAAAAAAACAAGCATACATAAAATAGAAGAATGTTTCAATAAAAATAATATTTCACAGCTTAGTAAATATCCATATTATGATATGTTTCATTCCTTTTATCTTGCGAATTAATAAAAGTAAGTATATATAAACCAATTAATATGGAAAAGTCGTTCCATATCAATATAAGGTACTCGTTGTAGAAAACTACGGACAATAAGCCATTAGGAAAAAATCTTTTCGAAGATGAAAGCTTTTAAACTTTAATCTCTTAAAATATTTACCGACAGTAACTCTCCGAGTCCAGCTGTTCGTTGATTACGGTTAATATTAAAACGCGAAACGCTTATCAGATAATAAAGTGAATAATGAGATGAAACCTAACTATACATTAATATGTTTTTGTTATACAGTATGTATACATAATAGCACTACCGTTACCGTTAAATCATAACAAAGTAATTCCACTTCATTCTGAAAGTAAAATTCCCTGGATAAAAACGCGTCGATTTATCTCCAAAACGAAAACTGGAAACGTGCGCCGTGCCTCCCTCCGGCAAACATCAAAGCGGTGAATTCGGTAAAGGTTCTCGTTTCCATCCTCTCTAAATGCACCTGAGACACATTAGTACAGTGCCTATACAAAGTCTTTCACGAGTAAACTCGCGAGAGGGCGTAGGCGGCTCTAGCAAATCCAAATCTGTAAAACCGACTAAAATATCTTAAAAAGTACCCGTCAGAACGCGACATATGAGCCGGAGGCGTTGAACTAATTCCGCGACGTCTATTCGATAGGAAGGTAACTCAGGTTATAGGAAAACAGCGACTTGGAATACACTCGGTCGGGGTCATTAAAAAAATCGGTATAACATACTTTGTACAAACTTTCTCATATATTAATAGGTCGTTTAGTTATCTTTAGAAAATGAAAATCGTATCAGCCGGTTATCAGAAAATCCTATTTCTGTTAATGTTTCCCAAGAATAAACTAACCTTATATTCATTCATTGAGAAAAATGAAATATGTAGTAGTGTATTGCAGACGTATACTCAAGTAACAATACGAAATATTATCAAAATCGTTATAGCCGTTTTTGAGAAAATCAAATTGTTGTTAAAAATGCGCAGAATAAACTTCCCTTAATTATAGAGCAATGCCAACCATTTCTTCATATACTCTGCTCAGTATGATAAAATGCCTACGTATGATATTTCATTCATTTTCGCTCTACCGTTTAGGCTCTAGAGCCAGTAAGAGACAGACAGACAGACTGCATTGAGAAAACCACTTTTTCGGATTCGGCGACACCTAAAACGTATATTTCCGTAAAAATCTCGAGGTCGAATTTTTGTCGCGATTACAATACTTTCTCACTAAGCTTCGTGTATGAAAAAGTAAAAAAAAAAAGAAGGTCCGGGCCAAAGTTAGCGAGCGACGGATTAAGGATGGAAAGAGATCAATGGAACTTCCATTTTTGACCAGGTTATAAATAGATTCGGTGTGGGTGAAGCAGACTGTTGAGACAGGCCGGTGAGAAAAGGCAGGGGGAGAGAGAGAGAGAGGTAGGGAGAGAAATTGAGGGTGAGGTGGAGGATGGAAGGGAGATGGGGGAAGGGAGTGTAAGAAAGAGGGGGAGAGATGGATTTGGATGAAGGAGTAAAAGGGAAACAAAGAGAAAGAGAGAGAGAGTGAGAGAAAAAAAGAACAGAAAGCGTTAGGGTAGAAATAACACGAGTTCCTATTTTGGCGCGGTGATTAATCGATGAATCTCACGTGTTTGATTTGCGAGAGAGAGAGAGGGAGAGAGAGGGGAGAGAGTAAAAGAGAGAGGAAGAAAAAAAGAGAAATAGAGTGGGAGAAGTAAGTGGAAGAAAGGGTCTTGGGGAAACCTGCCTAATTGGCAAGAGAATAGAGGCGAGTGAGATTGAGTGAAAATACGTAGAGAGTGAGAGGGAGAGAGAGAGAGAGAGAGAGAGAGAGAGAGAGAGAGAGAGAGAGAGGAAAAGGGTTTCGGAAGAATATATATATATAGAGAGAGAGAGATAGAAAGGATAAGACCAGAAAAAGGAAGCGGCTGCAAAAAAAGTGGAAGAGGATATAAAGGTGGTCAAAAATGGAAGGAAATATAACGGATTCAGGTGCGGATTTCAAGTACGGAAAGATAAACACACGAATAAAACATAACGGAGAAACGGATCAAAGTGGGACAGCAAGAGAGAAGGGAGAAAAAATTAAACAGAAGAGGATAATCGATCGGGGCAATGAAAAAGGAGTAATGATTGGGAGTTGAAACGCAAAGATACGGGAAATATTATGACGGAAAGAGAACGGTACTCGAGAGGAATTAAATAGTGAAGAAGGGAACGGAGAAGTAAAAGAAGGAACAGAACCTGTGGACGCGCGCTAACGGAAAAGAATGCGGGACGTAGAGAAGCAGAAAGCAGGCGAGGAGAGGGGCAGAGGGAGAATACGAGGAAGAGAGGAGGAGGAAACGCGAGGAAGAGAGCGGGAGAAAGAGGTGGAGAGGATAACGCAATGAGGAAGAAACTTTTAAAACAGGTTTGTGGATCGCTTAAGATACGAAGGCGAAACTCTGGAGGAACGAACGAAGAAAGGGTAAAAGGGGAACGAGAAGGTATTGCGAAAGGGAAAGACGGGGGAGAGTGATAGGGAGATAAAGATGAGAATAGAGAGAGAGAGAGGTCATAAGAGTAAGAGAGGAGGGAGGGAAGAATAAGAGAAAAGCGAGAGGGGCGATGATAGGGGAAGAGAGGGAGGACAGATATGAAGAAAGAAGAATACATTTGTTGACGAGGTATTAAAGATAGAGAGAGGGTGGAAGAGAAAGTGCGAGTGTGGGAGAGAAAGGGTGAGAAAGGGAAAGAGAGAAGGAGAAATTTAGAAGAGGGGGCAAGAGAGAAGAGATGAGGAAAAGACAGATGAAGAGAGGAGAGATGAAGAGAGAACGGGAGGAGAGAAGAAAGGAAGAGAGTGGAAGAGAGAAAGAGACAGAGAGAGAGAGAGAGGACGAGAGAAGGAAAAAGATGGGAAAAGAGAGGATGAGAGGAGAAAAGGAGGAGGGGAAGGAAGCGTGGAAGAAAGAGGAAGATAACAGACTATGGGCGAGAGAGATAGCGAGAGACGGGATAGGGAATGAGAAAGGAAGAGATTGAGATGGGGAGTAAGATAAAACAGGAAGAGAGAGAGAGAGAGAGAAAGGCGAGAGAAACCGGTCTGGGCAGAGAGTGAGGGGTGGGGGTGGGCGGAGGGGGTGCGTATATAATAGGGTGAAAGCGAGGCATCTGCGAAGGGGTTTTGAAAAGGCTTGGGTTTTGTTGCAGGGTGGCGGCTGAAATGTTTGGGAACGAAAGTGCGGCACAAGTGATGAGGGTTGCTCCCGGAGACAACAAAAGGTTTAGGAGAACAGGGAGGAGGAAGAGGAAAGGGGAGGAGTAAAGTAAGGTAAGGCGGGAGAGAACCTCGGAATTTCTCGCACTGGGAGTTAGGAGACAGGAGACTGAGGATAAGCTGAAGGGAGTACGTAGTGCACGTGAAGGCTAGCTAAAAGGAGTAAATTGATGCTGAATGGTCAGCGAAAGCGTAAAGGGACCTTAGATGGGGTTCGTGAGGTTTAAGAAAGGGCGAGTTAGAGAGGGCAACACTGACTGAGACGCCGAGACGAGTTTCAGACGTATGATGGTGAAAGAGGAGAGGGAGACAGACAGACAGACAAACAAACGACTTTATAAAGGGCGAAACTGAGACTGTAAAGTCCCTTCTTACAGACTGAGAGAAGGAGGGGATAATTTTGCCATTGGAGATAAGAGGCGGAGAGAGTTTCGGAGATGCGCAAAGAGCGATAAATATAGCGATAGGGTTAATTGAATCGAAATTGAGATTAGTTCGCAAAATCGTCGCGAGGAGGAGTTATGATCGCAATCGCGTGTTCCACCGTCCCATAAAAAAAATAAATAAACCTCACAAAATCTCGAAACCGCGATAGCGAAATGAAGCAACCCCTTAAATAAAAGATGCGCCCCCGTACGATGTCTCTTTGGGTTTAATCTTATCGCTGCTATTGTTCTGGACGCATCGGGTTTAATAAACAAAACTCAAAAGAAAGCAACTGTCGGGAAGTGCCCTTTCGACGCAGAGTTAGACGTCGTGGAATAATGGAGGACAGGATGATATTCGAATATGATGCTGGGATAATGTGATAGAAGTGAAATTAAGAAGATAAGGGTGGGAAACGTTATTAAGATTTAAATTAGAGCATAAAATTTTCCGCCTGGAAATTAACCGTAGGTTCGGAAGTAAGCACTCGCTAGTTAATATTGGCTAGTTGAGGTCTAAACCTGGTAATGGCAATTGAGTAGTTGAAATAAGGTAGAGAGGATACAAAAATATTTATTGTTAGTTTGAAATTTTAAATAAAACGAATTATGTATATACCCGAATTATAATATGGCCACAGAGTCGGCTGTGAGCAACTTAAATATTAAAATTTATTCTTTAAAATGAGGAATGAAATAATTTTTGCACAAGTAAGTTTATTATTAACGGATACGAATGAGCTCACAATTAATGTTTTTCCTCCATTATTTTCACGGATTATAAGCCAAAAATTTCCAGCTCTTACCTAAAATATTATAATGAATTTGAAAATTCACTTTCAATAAAATTACCCTAAAAAATTTATTTTTGACGTGGTTTTAGGAGGCAAACAAATGGAATTCCATTACTCCACCAACTTATTGACGAGTTAAGTAAACATGTAAGTATCAGCAGGAACAAAAGCGATTACGATACATGAAACCGTTTCAAAAACTTCTCATCTCACTAGCAAAAATGTCAATCCTCCAGAAGTTTGGGTATGCCTGCTTCTTTCGACCGCATACTTAGAGGACTTAAAGTTCGCGAGTTTCACCCCCAACAGATTCCGAATTCCCGAACCGAATTTCCATTCGAGTCCATATTTTTGTTCTGGGATATATAAAAAAAAGGAAGTCGTGTCACACTACCGCCTAACTTTATGGTCCTCGGTTTGCCCCTCTGACGTCCCATCGGACTTTAAAAGCTTAAACAATCAAGCCCAAATCATCGATCACTGTGGTTCGTAAATGGAGTGGATTCTGTCCCCCTTGGTAACCCAGCTGTCAAGGGTGAGTCCCTGTCTCTGACAATGACTTATTGGCTGTCATTCAAATTCGCGGTCCCATCCTGAAGCACAATGGCAAGAGAGTTCCCACGAGTCCGAAGGATTTCTTCTATCGGTGTGTGAAAGCGCATGCGTCGAGCTCCGTGATTATTTCGAACTGAAGATGAAAACACTATTTAGTAATCGCCAGTCCAATCAACAGGAAATGAAGAGGGTTTAGTTAATTTTAAAATATATACATATATTATTTAACATATATATATACATATATTATTTAACATATATATATATACATATATTATTTAACATATATATATATACATATACATAATTCAGGTAAGTGTCCACTGGGCTCCCTCCAACACCTTGTTGCCACCTTTATTATTACCTTTCCTTTACTTTAAGCATATATATATATATATGTATGTATGTATATATATATATATATATATATATATGTGTGTGCGCATGTATATATATGTGTGTGTGTGTGTGTGTGTGTATATATATTGCAGAGGGAAGAAAGCATTTAACAATCCAAATAGTATTCTTTTGTTTTAAGATGTTAAGTTACGGTAGCGCCACAAACGAAAAAATCAATTCATCCTGTGAGAAATCCGCCAATAAGGTATCGTTAAATAGATTCCGTTTATGTTTTAAAGTTACTAAAGGAAATGTCCCCATAATTAAATCCCCCATAATTAAATACTAAGCAGGTATTGCGTGTTTAGAAAATTTTGAAAAGGTATTTTGTAAATATATCCTCTTTGCCTCCTTCTGTATTTAAATGTAATAAATTCCTCAAATTAACTTTAACATTGAACGAGTCAAGAAACAGAAGAAAGTTTTGTTTTTATCGTCATTTGGTTGTTTACAACGATTTAATATTTTAGTGATATAAGTAATAGTTAGAGTTTTTAAAACCTAAAAATACAAAACAATTAGAGCTGATATACAATATTCTGTAAATGGTCAATTTTACGTCTTGTCGGCAAAAAACCCCAAATTATGCCCCTTGATCATCAAGATACGCAAAGTTCTTAACATCGGAGCTAGAAAATCATTTAAAATTACAGCAGAATTTTAGAAAAAACGGTTGGAATGTTTACAAGTTCGTAATCATCGCGTTGAAATGCCTCTTTAGCCACGAGAAAATGAGACGGATAAAAATATTTTTCTCCCCGAGGAGAGCTTTCTTTTTGCGTGCGCTTTCCGTTTTTACGTTCACGCTTCCATCTTTTATTTTGACATAAGGAGCGCCATTAGAATGGCGTTCAAAATTAAGAAAAAAGATACGCCGAATTTCGCGTCCTCGTATAGCACCAATTCGAGCTTCCCCGTAGTTAGAGTTATTGAGGAGATGAGCGATTAAAAATGACGCGAATGAACTCTGGGTTGCGCTGAAAAAGAGCTACTAAGCCATTCAAAACCGACGACCTATATTACGTCGAAAGTAAAATTTTCCTTTTTTTATGCCTTTTTTAAAAACTTTGCGATGCGGTCCGCGCAAAAAACAGCAAGAGGGAGGGGGGAAAAGGAGCAAGGGAGAGAGCCCATAAAAAAAGAAACCACAGCGGGTCACGTGAGGCCATTAAGAATAATTGCCGGAGTCCTTAAGTTGGAAGGATATAAGGCTTTCATGAATATTAATTCACCGCGGGTTATGGGAGGAAAATTACACGGACACACACACACACGCTGGAACAAGATACATAATAAAGAACAAGCACACCGCCGCACCTTCGCACATGTCGCTTTAATGCGTGTACACACACGCATAATATACAGGCAGTCTTTCCAAAGGGAGCTTATAGTGTCCATTAACTTGGAATATTTCGCCCTCGGCTATCAAATCTTAATTTTCACTGTAGTTACGTAATTATCTTGGCATTTACCCAATGTTATACGCAAAGCAGCAGTGACGTAAAAGTTTATGCTTATAAATCACGCAGTCACTACAGTTAAAGTTGTAACAAAAATGTAGCGTGACATTTATGTATATGGATTTAACAGTAACTTTTGTTAACTTCAGCTTTGGCGCAAGGCCATGCACACACATTCTATACACATTTACTCCAAGTTGACTTACTTCATGCGCGAACATATACAAGTACATAATTTCCGGTCTTGAAAAAAAAAGAAAGCTGAACCAGGAAAGAGCGTAAGAAATCAGCAACACATACACACGCACATATGTCGCGCTAGCACACACCCACGAACGCGAAGGTTTCGATCGCAAGAGGCATTTTTTTCCTCGTTAGGTAAACCGACTCGAAGAGATTTGCAGCGGATATATATATATATATATATATATATATATATATATATATATATATATATATATATATATATATATATATATATATATATATATATATATATATAAAGAAAGGAAAAGAGAGAGGGGGAGAGAGGGGGGAGAGAGGGGGGAGAGAGATGGTGGAGGGAGAGGGGGGGGAGTGGGGGAGATTGGTAGGAGATGGGGAGGAGGAAAGACATCGAACAAGAAGAAGATAAAGACTGATCCAGTGAAAGGATAAAAACCTAAGAAGGTGGAAGGAAAAAAGAAAGGAAGGGGATAAAGAGAGAGACAGAGAGACAGAGAGGCGAAAAGGAAGAATGTGTGAGAAAGAAAAAGAAAAAGTACAGCATCCGCCAGGAATGAAGGAAAAAATACTTAATTAAAAGGGAAAGAGCGAGGAAATTATGAGTTTGAACAATGGGAAATGAGGAACAACAAGGAGAGGGAGATAAACAATGGGAGAAAATGGAGTCAGAAAGGAAGCGAGGAAAGAGACAAAGGGGCAGAGAGAGAGAGAGAGAGAGAGTGAGCAAAGAAGTGCGTAAAAGTTAAATGGATTTCCAGCGTAAATTTCCAAAAGAAAAATTTTAATTATTTTTCAAAAGAGAGGTTCATATTCGGAGATTTAGGACATAAAGAGTATGAGAAGCTAACTTTTTAGACAGGTTTTGAAGGTAAATTTTTCCTCACCTATAGTGCACCTTCTCTGTTAAAAAAAAATGATGGATAGGAAATCACTACAAGCCCTTTCTCTCTCTCTCTCTGTTTCCTAATTCACATTCAGACATTTTTCTTTCTTTCGATTGTTCTGTGGAATTGGAAGGAAGAAACCCGGCGAGTCCCGGGGATTGTTTCTTGCTTCGCATAATCGCTCCGGCAACAATGGAGCAGAATGCCTACTCAAAATGAATAACGTTCAATCAGATAAACGAAAAGTCGTACCATTTTATTTTTTTAATCGCGCAAGAAGAAACTGTCATTTTTTCGGCGACGCTTTCGAGCGGGTGTAGCACGCTTACGCCATATTTCGCATTACTTGATACCTTCTCTTCGATTCGGCAAGCATTTTCGGTCTTCAATAAATGATTATGATTTAATGAGAGTTCTTTCGAGTATTTGAACTCTTAGATATATCGGTCTAAGCTTAACTATTAAATGAAATCGATCCTAATCGCGAGGAGCGCTCTAAACAACTTCAATGCTAAAATATTGAAGGCACACACACACACACACATATATATATATATATATACCAAAAGTAAGCTTATCGAATAAGTATATATAATCATATAAATTTCTTATGTTTTATATAATCTACTATATTATATGTGAGTATTTATCGTAATAATATTTATCAATGAAAAATAAGTTGCCAACGTGTTTACGTTTACTTAGAGTTATTTCAACGAAAATTGAGGGTCATTATCATCGAATAAGACGCTAATATCTCAATATTTTTTCCAAGTCTGTCCTACATAAGAATTAACGGGACAACTCGTTTTAAAAGCGGAATAAACTCATGAAAATTCGCATTTGTCTGTTCTTAATGAAGCTGAAAGTTGACTGCGAGGAGTTGAAAATGCGTGGTATATTTCTCATACTTGTATTTCTTAAATTATTTTCATTTTATTTACTAAAATATGCCCTTTCCAACAATTGAAAGGAATTAAAAGCTTAGCGAAACGAAACCTCGGCACAACCAGGAATGGAAAACTTTATGGCATATAATTGCGACTTAAGCCGATATGTTGTCAAACTTTTCAAAAAAATGGCGATGACGAAAAGAACCAGCACAATTTATTTAGGCGCGAAGTAAGATACGGCAGGAAATTAAGCTATTTTATGTCGCTCACGATAAACTATTTCTGGAACAAAAAACCTCGAAAAAAACCACTAAAAAGCAAGAAATAATTCTTCATAAAAGTTCGACAATTTTAGAAAAGGGGAAAATGACTAGTTATTTTGCGGCTTAAAATGAAGACAATATGTGAAAAAATATTCTCTCAGCTTGAAAAAAAAAAACTTTTCTTCACTTGAGAAGCTACCTCACGTTGTTAAAGGAGACGGAATAAAAGAGCGTAATTTGCATAAAAATTTAATTATTTTTATCGGAATAAAACTCATTACTATGAATGTTTTGAATAAAGAAGTAGGGAAACGTAATTTCTGTGACACTTTTCAAATAAGCGGAGCATTAAAAAACTCAATGATATCCTTAGTTAAAAATCCCAATAAAAGAAGTTTGAATTAGCGGAAAATGTGACAGCTGCATTACGTTTTTTACTTTTTGTAAATGAATCGAGTGAATGAACATTTCGGTTACAAAAAGATTACTATTATTACACATACAATTTTATAATACAATAGCCCAGATCTGTTGGTTAGTCACGCTATTCCACAGGCCTTGCCTCTGGTAGCGAATTATGGTATTAACTCGAGAAAGAACCTCGAAATTTGGCAGGAATGCTCGATTATCATATTTTAAGGTAATGACGAAAATAAATCTCGAAAACTATCCTGGGTTCGACTCCAAGGAGGACATTTCTTTTTTCCTTAAGGCAACACGTAAAATCGGTTTTACGACGTGCAGGTTTTCATTCTTTTTTAGATTAAAATTATGAGGAATTAACCAACGATCTTCGGATCTGAACCATTTTAATGAAAAAAATACGTTTCTTATTCTGTTCGTATTTTTCCGCCTACAGTTCGAAACCGCTCGTGTTAAACGTTTATTTTACATATTTCGTGGAATTCTTGCCATTTTAACGGGATGTTGCCTTGGCTACCAATTATATTTTAAGACCTCAAAATCCTATTGTTATATCAATCCTTATGGGTGTAAGCGCGCTTTCAATGCTTTTAATACGAGATAGGGAGGGAGAGAGGTGGAGAAGGGAAGGAGAGGGTGGAAGGGAGAGGGAGGAAGGGAGGAGGAGAGAGAGGGGGGGGGAGGGAGGCAACTATTTTCAGGTTAACTAAAGATATCCCGTCATATTGACGGGCTTTTATGCAGTTTAAAAAATTTATCAAAAATACAAGCAAAAAAACCGCAATGAACCCTTAAAAGATATTGCTCGCTTTACGATGGGTTGATAATGCTAACTTTATCAGCCTGTCAGTTTCCCTTCCGTTTCCGCCTGAAAGAGGACCTAAATTTTACAAGCATTAAATGCAAATATAAAATACCTCTAAACAACCACACCGTCGTTACACATTTATTAATAAGTTAAAATAATATATTCTCAGCGAAGATCATCATCTTTGAAAATTTGCTTCGCCGTCTACATTACGAAAATTATATCACAGGGCATCGAAAAATTACTTCGGAAAAAGACTAATTTACGAAAGGAAAACGAATTCCTACGAAAAGAAGGAACGACCACTAAAATTTTGCCCTTTGAATACAATGAAAATTAATGAGGCCTTGATAAAAAAATATTTCGGTCGGCGAATTTGATGTAATGAGTCAAAGGAAAGGAATAGGAAGTTGGAGCAAATATTTGATCATCATTTCGAGGGATAAAGGCTCATTTTTTCGGCTTCTTTCGAATCCATAGCTCTCTTTTTTAGGGCGAAGGGATAAAAGTGGTAAAAGGATGATCGAAAAAGCCCATTAAATCCTTTATATCACGAAGAAGCCGTTTCCCTGCTCAGGGTTTTCTCCAAGTTATATACATGCATTTAATTACGGCCGTTTCGTGTGTGTTTTTTAATGGAAAGCTCCTCCAAGCATAAATTTCATAAGATGACTTCTTTGTATAATCATAATATGGCGCCTAGGGCAGGGGCGGATACAGGCTTCGTCCATAGGGGGGTAATCAGAAATGAAAAAATAAACTATTTGAAAATATAGTAATTCACGTATATTTTAATACAGATATGGGAAATATGTAAATTTTTGTACAGCAAAATGAATGTAGTATACTTTATTATAATACATTTTTCACTGTATTTAACAATTATTCTAGTTTAACCCTCCAACGAAAACTTTATTTATAGTTGGGATCTGTGGGGTCCTACGTATATAAAATGTTATAATGTCATAATAAATATTAATTATAATATAATCTCCTATAATATATTTTGAAGGGTGTGTTTGTTGGTTTGTGTGTTTGTTCATGGAACTCCTCCTAAACGATAAAAGCTAGAATAACCAAATATGGTACAATTCTTTCTTACATCCTAACTTAGTGAATGGTCAAGGTTTGGTCAACCGGGACTAATCAGTGCTGCCAATATAGGGGATTAACATTTTTCCATAAGATAACACGTATGAATCCATTGGCTGACTTTCAAGGTATTCTTCCTTCAAGCATAAAAATACGTAATTTTGGACCGATTTTTTTCGTTTTTGCTTTATTCGACGAATAAAACTCTATATTATCTTATTCTTGCGAAATTTACAAGTTACACGGTCGAAGTTTTCAGAAATACGCTTAGATTAGAGTAGCGTAAATGTAGTGATAAACTGTAAATCAATAATTAGACACTAATTTCAATTTATTAAAAGATGTCTAAACATAAAAATAATGAACATGCTTAAATGAAATTTTATTTCATTTTAATTCAGCGATAGCATAGCAAAACAAATACATCTTTAGCGTACTATTAAATGGTAATATGTTTTGTCAATTCATAGGTTACTTACTGTGCTTAACCGAGTCATATTAATCTATATTAGGAAAATTGAAGTCGCTTGTTTCACGGGAAATCCCACTTTAAAAAACTGGAAAAATAACAGAATAACCGACGTCAAATGGCGAATCCTGGAAACTTTAAGACAGATTTAACTGGTACCTCGCGAAAATTAGCTGGCTTGTAATTAAAAACATACTGATAAAACATTAAATTTGGAACGTTAGATTTTTGTATAGTTTTAAAAACACATTTTCCAAAATCATCATCCCGTCGCTTGTTTATTCAAAAGAGATGTTTTTTTTCAATTTTTTAAGCGAGTGACGTTTTAAAAAATTAATTAATATCTCGCGACTAGAAATAATTCGTTTTCGGGAGACATTCAATTATCAACCATCTTCCATAGTCAAAACATATGTGAATCTGTTTACAATTCAAAATTTGTTAAGAAAGCATGGTTCAAATGTTTATAATTTTAAAAGATTGTTCACTAAAGTATAAATAATAGAAAATGGTTCATTTTAGCTGAAAACTTCCTATATAAATTTGTAACAATTGATGCGAGGTTTACGATGAATACATTTATTTACAAAACCCATTTTCCTGATTCCTTCTAATGAGGATTATGTGAATAATAATTTTAACATGGCAGTAATCAATTGAATTTAACTTTAATTTTAGTATCAGATATGTTATAAAATATGCGTCTACCTAAACAAATTGATATTATTTTTATTTCTTTTGTTCAATTTTAACGGAAAAATTTAACAATACTTATTAATAATTTTTCTGAGCTCAATTTATTTAATTCTATAAAGATTGTGTCAGAATTGAAAATAATGAGAGAGAATCAACCATAAAAGTTATTTTGTCAATATTTCTTTGACAACATAATTAAAAAGGGAAGATTAATTAATAGTTAGAGATAACTGACCTCAAAAAATAATTCGCATCCGCCAGACGGCAATTAATTTTCGTAGATCCCAACTTAATGAATGCCACGTTGTAAATTATGTTTTAAATTTCATTAAAAATGTTCCTCACCATAAATCATGGCGTTCAAATTGCCAAAAATATTACACTATCATTAAAAAAGTTATTCTTTTTGTAATATATTCGATCGCGTAGTTAAAATATTATGAAAAATAAAAATATTATTTTTTGTTTGAAAGCTCCTCTTACTAACTGGGGTCAACATTGTGCCTCTGTATAATTTTATATCCACGCTTTCAATTTTAATCGAGAATTTATGTGTATTTTAGGCTTACATTTAAAGGAGAATTATTAAGATTGGCGAATTCCTCATTATAAAAATTTCATGAATTAAGTAACGAATTGAGCACAGAAAATATAGTTCACTCCGCAGGATGCAGAGGGAGGAATAGATAAGCTACACGGCATTTTATACACAAGAGTTATTTTTCTGACAACAAAATTAGCCCTGGATAACAAGAACATCAAGTATGTAGACTCATTCTGAGGTACATCCGGTACCTCAAGTAGGTAATCGAACTCGAAAAAAAAAACCCTTGGAACAGCGCCAAGTCATGTTAAAAAAACGTTGTCTCGAAGCCAAAGCTCTAGTCTAGACATCGTTTCCAACGACGACCAAATAAGAACGTTCGAGGTTAAGAAATAACGAGTTGATTGTCATGGCAGAACGTGAAGGGAGAAGCAACGTGCGCATTTCGGAATCCTGAGACGAATTTCTGGGCTATGCTTTTGGAGGAAACCATTTTGTGTATCCAAACAGGAAATTTCAAATTGAAGGTCATTTTGACTTGAATTTATACCATCGGCAATTGCTTCATTTAGCTAGTTTAGGATCACATATTGTAAAGGTATAGTATTTTTCTGTTGCATCTTCGATAGCCCAAATGTATATTTTGTTGTCCTACATATTTGAAACGAGTTATTCATAAAGAATCTTACTTATGACTGCAACAAAAAATCCCAATTAATTTACTTGTTACGTCTGTTATTCTCTACCGCTCTGTATAATTCCATATTCCTTTACCTCCACACATCTTATAATAATTCAAAACATTTTTATTTCTTCTTCCTCCTCATGCCTTACTCTTTACTCTGCTCCCTCTTTACTCCGCTTTCCGCCGAGAACAAGAGGGGAAAAGAGACGATGGGAGATAACAAAGAAAAAAATCTCTCCTCGTCTCATTTCCACTCCTGTTCTCCGTGTTTCTCCTTAGATTTTCCATTTATAGGCGTGTTTCTCTTCCATCTTAGGCGTCTATTAGCTTTGCTCCACCCGTCCGTCTGCATTTTTGTACATACTCTGCTTCCAACGATCGGAATTTTATGAAATTCGCTGTTATGAACTTTGCATAACCCAGTCAGGGGTGTCACTTTACTAGAAACAAAGGACGAACTTTTTCTCGTATCTCGTAAAATATTAATCGCACCAAAAACGCCTTCAAATAAAATTTGTAGAATTAGTTAAATGAAATATTTCTTACAGAATATATTTTTATCAAAGGGGGAACGCCGTTTTTTAAAAACATCAAATAATTCACTTGGGAAATTTCATGTGTACATATAGATAAACTAGCTACAGTACCCGGCGTTGCACGCGGAAAAACACAAAAAAATGTTCTAACAAAATTGTTTTACTTGAGTGCTTCGTTGTAAACAATGTTTTTGGTTTTTTGATTATTTAGTCTTCTCCTTTTGCACATCCAGTAAAAATTTCTTCTTCAATTAAATGTGGCATTATCTTTTTAATGTTTAATATTGCGCCTTTAGTATACAAAGGTATTTTGCTTTTTGTATGATTAATATAAAACATTTGGGATTAAAAAGTAGCCTAGGCCTTCCCATTTGTGAAGAAAGTATCTGTTGAAAGTTTGATTACTCCAACTTTAACGGTGTGGAAATGTATAGATGCACAAATAAACAAACAAACAAAAAACCAACAAACAAACAAACTTTCATAAATATATATAGGTAAATATACACATACTTGCACGAGGCGCGATCCGTAAGGGCCAGGACTGAGGAAAAAACCTAAGTAAAGCAAATTACAATAAGGAAATTTACTTACTACTCTTCAAATAACCTTACGGCCTAATCCACATCCCATCTTATTTTTCATTTGTCAAATACCTGAAAACTCACCATCTGTTAGTTTATCAAATATACTCGTAATACCATTGTTTTGCTCATTACCTGGCGCAAAACGACGATCTTTCATCCCCGCAAGATAAAAAAATTGCAGAGTACAAATTCTGGTAAATAAGGTGGATAATCCATGATTGAGCACTAATTCTTAAAATGTTTTGTAAACCTGAAGAAAATAACGCGCCAGTGCGTATTCCCGGTTCCAGCCGTGGTAAAATATGGTACGTTATTTCTTGAGACATGGTATTAATAGGCCTATCATAATACTCGCCGTGTATTCCTTGACTTCTTGATATACAGTGGCCGTAAATGAATCCAATTTTGTCAAAAAAAGATTTTTGTATTCACTTTGCTGTTATCTTTCTGTAGACTTAATAAACGTGTACGTAATCATTAACCGCTCCAAAACTAATGTCGTCATTTTTTACAAGCTGATACGACGGTTACTTTTTATCAGTTCATCGAATAAATCGACTTTTGATTCGGATTACGATGAGGACAGTCGCCCAGTGCGAGGTTCAACACCGATTCTCTCGCATATATCAGAAAATTACTTATACCACTCAAACATTCCACGGCGAAACAAGCAACTCAGTTGAATGATTTTTTGATTGTGTCATTTTTACCAAACGCTCTCAAAACATTATTGTATATCGCATTTCTTTCCGTGTATCTACGTATGTTTTACAACGTCATGCATGTTTAACAACACCACTCTATGACGGTTTTATAGAAACCCACAATACTAATATGTTAGACGCTTACTGAGGTGATTGTTGATGAGGCAGGTAAATAGCTGCAGTAAACAATTATTCGATTCTGGAGGTGAAAACTCAGTCCTGTTAATTTCCCACCACAACTCGTATATTAGTGTGTCTATACTAAATAAAGAGGGATGATCCTAGAGCCGATAACCTCTTAAGTCACAAGGTTACAGGTTTTTGTACGTAATATTTTTACTGCACTTATGAAAATCGATTCAGTCTTAGTAATGATCTCATAGATTCGAAGGTTTTTTGTCGCATATTGTTTTTGTCTTCTCAAACAATGTTTTTACAATCAAACCAAACTGTCAAACAACTGTGTTCACTAATGCAATAACCTTACTTAGGCTGGCGCCACACGGGCGTTTTTCCGCGGCGAAAACTGGCGTCAAGATAACGCTACAAAATAGGTCTTATGTTTCCTTATGGAATATGCCACACGGGCGTTTTTCGACCGCGGGAGGGACGCATTCTCAAGGTCGAACGCCGCGGCGCGCCGGACGGATGGGCCAGGGCGCGTCTCGTCGGTCGTTTTCTTACCGACTCCCTCTGGCACTCGAGTTTTTCAACGCTCGTTTCCGAACGCCTCGTGTGGCCGCCTCTAGGCGTCTAATTGCACCGGCGGTTTCTTCACGCTCACCATCGCCGCGAAAAACGCCCGTGTGGCGCCAGCCTTAAGCTCTCCATAGAGAACGAGGATGCAATTCCAACATCTGCACCTCTTGACATAAGGATTTTTTATCCTCTCCATCATTTGCTTGGAATGTTGAAGAGTATACTTAAACGTTACTATCGCATGCATAAACTAACCACGGGAACTATTTCGCGAGAGCAAAAGGAGAAAAGGAGTCGTAAACACAAGTCTCGGCGAGCGCAAACCTCCCGCAACAGCCGCAACAAACGAGGACGGGACGCGTGAAACGAACTCAATTTTCCGAACGCGACGAGTAAAATCAGACTAGGCGTTAATCGGCGCACGCACGCGTTTGTAACGCGCGCCGCGACGCAATCCCGCGATTGTACGGCCCATTAAACACCCAATCGGACGATTTTTTGACGCGAAAAACAGAGCGACCTTACCCACCGGCAACATCAATTTCGGTCCTAATTGCCCACGATGGCACTTAACGAAGCGGAAGGAAGAGAAAGAGAGGCAGCGAGAGACAGATGGGAAGAAATATGGTAGATATAGGGCCGAGTAAGAGAGAAAATGGGCAAAGAAAAGACCAGGGCAAAAGGAAGGATAAAAGAGAAAGAGTTATAGAAGTGGTGGCAGCGGTAGGCAGAGACACGTACTTAGAAAGTAAGAATGGAGGACGAAGAAAATAAAAGGGAAAGGAATCGTGAGAGAGGGAACGTACAGAAAATAATGAAAGGCAGTTAAATTAACAAAAGGAAAACTAACGCAAGAAAGAGCTGAGTGATAGTGGAATAAAAAATGCGGATTAACCGGACGTTCCGAAGTAAGTTAGAATTAGCCTCGATCACGTATATTCAGAGCTATCACTTTATGAGCCAATGTTCTTTCTACTTTGCAAGTTTTATTTATCTATTATAGGCTCATGATCAACACAATAATCCTAAACATAAGGAGTAATATAATTTTATGCGTATGTGTTAATTGTATTACGTGAATATCAACACTCATCTAAATAATACGTTCTATACAGTAGTGGTTCTCAACGTTTTGCCTCTACCGTCCCACCTACCACATTTTCAGGAAACCCTGGTCCCACCGTGATGTAAAGAAAAATCTCACTTTTTCTAATAAGAGTATTTCTACGTTTATAAGCATATGAGTAGTACATTAATAATTGATAGACAGAAAGGAGAAGGTCGAAATAAAATCGATTTACTTGGTAATTCCACAAAAATGTATTTATTTATTTTTAAAAATTAATTTTTGTGGAATTACGTACGAGTAAATATTTTTTATTTCGACAACATGAAGAAATTCCATCAAGTTACTCCAGAGTCTGTTAACTATATAAAGGAGAAGGTGCCAGGAAGTCTAATCGATTGGGGTGCCAAAACGTCTTCAGCCGGCTCTGGTCCCACCTAGACGGCTTTCAAGTTGAGAAAAACTGCTATACAGCATAAACCTCGTCTTCATTTGATACCAATGTTTTAAAATAAATACTGTTGCAGAGAATTTGACAAATGTTTAATATAATCTGGACTTTTGCGCATTCATGTATTCCTGTTATACCTAGCTAATGATAGTCCCATTCAGCTCGGATAATACACATTATAGTGTATCCCGTTTCGGCTTTATTCCATTGATATCCAAAACTGACCTGCCGCATACGATAATCGCCTGCGGTTTGAGAGTCACAACGCACAAACTAGACGCCATAAATTCCATACAACTTGGCCAGGGACGGCCATAATCTCTGCCTGTGATAAGCATGAAGCTCTCCTATGCTCCAAATCCGACTCGTGGCTCACGATCTGTCCATTTATTTTAAAATGGCAGGCAGCAACATCGCCTCGGTGTAAAATTTTTAACTTGATTCACACGATTTGTTACAAGTGTGCTGGAAATCTTTTGATCGATAATTATCCTCTAAATGAAAACGCCTACGTACGGAAAATTTGCAGAAACCCAGAATCGAAGTACCTCCTACTGCCATATTTTATAAATGATAGGACAAAACGTCATATTGGGTGGAGAAGCAATAAAAATAAATGAAAAATTTAAAGATTAACGAAAATACAGACTTCTAGGTATAGGGATTGTTATCCCTTGCCAGGGACTTGTCATTTTTCGCCACAAAATCATAACAAACTTATAAATAAATAATATCCATAAACGGGAATAACTACGATGGTTTTATTGCAGTTATTAAATACTAGTTAATCTCGAAGGTGCATGCGGATTGAGATGCTATTCTTTTCTTTTCAACTCATATCCTTTCCATCTCTACTCTCTTTCTCTCTCTCTCTCTTTACCACAAATACTTTATCTATCTTAGAAGCTTCTTTAATGTGTAATTTGACATTTATTTCTATTCTAGTTGCGTGTGCATATATATACTTATTCATTATATTATTTTGTTATAGATAACAAAGGGTTAAATGAAAGAGGGGTCCTTATGGTCTCAATTTCGTCCTGAAAATAAATACAATTATCCACCTATCTATCACTCTTTCTTTCTCTGTCTCTCTTTGAACAAAGGGCAATTTCTAGGAAAGGGCAATACAGTCAAGAGAATGAGAAAAAGGAATGGAACATAAAAGAGTTTGCGTATAGAAAAAGAATTAAATTCCGGGATAGGAGAAGAAAGGGAAGTCATGGGGGATATAGAAAAGGACAGACGGGAAATTGCGTCGTAGTTTGAGAGAAGATGGTGCCTCGACATTTGCAATATGAAAGACTGGCGAAGGGGATAAGGCCACGCAATACATTAAATATGAATATAAATATACCTGTAAATTTACTATATATATATATAGTCGAACTCCAGAGGAAGGCATCGGCATGAATAAGAACGGGAAAAAAATTCCTTCAGAAAATCGAAAATTCTTTTTATTAAT
This sequence comes from Uropetala carovei, assembly GCA_036926305.1. NCBI lineage: Eukaryota > Metazoa > Arthropoda > Insecta > Odonata > Petaluridae > Uropetala > Uropetala carovei. Next base: position 17,604,604 of record JAXCHB010000033.1, on the reverse strand, counting down.
GTTGGAATTTGGATGTTTGTACATAACTGCGCTAAAAAATTGACGATTTACTATGACAACAACAGCAGCAGTAACAATTACATTAATAGAGGAGAAAACAATAAATCGTTCCCTTTTCTAGAATCGCTTATATTTTCACTTACTCCGTCTGTGCACAATATTTTGAAGCCATGAGAAAAACTGGAAAGGTACCATTTTCAGGATCGTTTTGGCTGGCAATATTTATTTCAGCGTCCGTTTGCCTTTTCTCAGGATTAAATAAACATTTTCAACTATCTCTATAGGTCCGTTAAGTTTTCTTTTGTTTACGTTGCCACTACAATAAAAGCGAAGCGTAAATAAGTTCCATTGACTTTCTAAAATGGAAAAAAGATTATATTACAGCTGATTAACTGCGATGAGATATACTTAAAATAACCTTTGAACGATTTTGGGTTTTATGTTTTGTATTTAATACGAAGTTTCAAATAAAAATACAGTGTTACATTATAATAACGTAGTTTGATAGCTAAATCTGAGTTTGTTTAATCACGCATATTCGCTCAATTATTATATTGTGGAAAGATTAAAAATAATTTTATTTGTTTATTTAGAGTGCTACTTGTGTTTTTTTGTTAAATACAGTGGAAATTCTTCATCGAAATACTTTGGTAATGAAGCCGAAGATACCGGATATTTCTGTGAACATAAAAAAAGCGCTTTCGGAATCTACTGCCGCAGTTCTTTTTTAAACTGTTAGTGTACAAATCGTCTAGATTTCATACGCACATTACACCCCTACATCCGTGCGTGTAATGGTCATAACATAGAGAGAGATGGAAAAGAGAGGAGAATGGAAAGAAGGGATAAGGCAGAAAGGAGATGTAGAAAGAGTTAAGAAAATTGTCGGGATCGAAGAGATACAGAGACTGCGGCGAAAAATGCGAGACCAACGAAGAGAGGGGGACAGAGAGAGAGAGGGAGAGAGAGAGAGGGAGAGAGAGAGAGGGAGGGGGAGAGAGAGGGAGAGAGAGGGAGGGTGAGAGGGAGAGAGAGGGAGGATGAGAGGGAGAGAGGGAGGGAGAGAGGGGGAGAGAGGGAGAGAGAGACAGGGGGGGGAGAGTGGGAGGGAGAGGGGGAGAGAGAGGGGGAGAGAGGGAGAGAGAGGGAGAGAGAGAGGGGGGAGAGAGAGGAGGGGAGAGGGGGGAGGGGGGGAGAGAGAGACAGAGAGAGAGAATCGCTGTGCACTAGGAGTGAGATAAATTTGGGGTGAATCCAATATTAAAGTTAAATGGAGGAGAACACAGCAGTGGAGATCGAGAGAGATTGATATTGAGAGTGAATGATAATGAAGTAGAAAGAGAACGTGAGAGAAGTTAGGTGGAACAAAAGAAGTCTGGAGGAAGAAAGAGGGAGTTTGAAAGGAATGGGAGGAGTTGAAAGGAAAGGGGGAAAGCAATTTAGATAAATAGAGGGAGAAATAGACCGTGGAGAAATGGGAAGGATAGAGGGAGAGAAACTGAGGAAATAAGAGTGCGAGGAAGAATGAGCTGGAACGAAAGAGGGGAGATAGAGGGGGGGAGAGAGAGGAAGAGAGAGGGGGAGAGGAGGAGGGGTGGGGGAGAGGAGGAGGGGTGGGGGAGAGGGGGGAGAGGGGGGGGGGGGAGAGAGGATAAGAAGAGTGAGAGAGAGGATAAGAAGAGTGAGAGAGAGGAAAAGAAGAGGGAGAGAGAGGAAAAGAAGAGGGAGAGAGAGAGGAAAAGGAGAGGGGGAGAGAGACGAGGACAGCGTGAAAGAGAGAGGTAAAAGAGATATTGAGAGAAAGATTAAGAGATTGAGAAAGTGAGAAAGGAGGAGGGAATAGATGAAAGGGGAGATGTGAGAGTGAAGAAATGGGGAGACAGATGGAGGGAGAGAAATGGCGGGAGAGAAATGGCGGGAGAGAAATGGCGGGAGAGAAATGGCGGGAGAGAAATGGCGGGAGGGAAATGGTGGGAGAGAAATGGCGGGAGAGAAATGGCGGGAGCGAAATGGCGGGAGAGAAATGGCGGGAGAGAAATGGCGGGGGAGAAATTGCGGGAGAGTGATGGTGGGAGAGAGATGAAGGGAGAGAGATGGAGGGCGAAAGTTCAAGAGGGCAAGATCGAGGGTAAGTTCGGGAAAGAGGTGAAGGGAAGGAAGTGGGGAGTGGAAGAGTGAATGAAAGGAAAGGGAGATAAAGATGGAGAAGACGGAAATGATTTTACCAGCAGCAGCTACGAAGGTAGAAACAAAAGAACAAAAAAAAACGAGAGAGTTTTTGATTGTGACGTAGTCGTATCGGAACTGAGATACGCCTGAAGAGCTACGATGCGAGCAAACGTGAACAACCGTACATTCACGAGTCGCACCATAAAAGAAGGAGTTGAACGAGAAAAAGTCGAGGGACAACGTAAACCGACTTGAACCCCCAAAATTTTTTCGCCTGCGCAGCTTCGTTGAACGAATATCTGGTGTAGCGGACTTCTACCATCCAGTTTCTTCGATCTGATATTCACGCGAAGTATTATATACATGAAACGTGTGTCGGTCAAGTCCGTGGGTCGGAATTTAACCCTCCCCAGGGCGCCTACGTGCCTGGGATAAATCAGGCAGGATGATTCTCGAATGTTTTTCTTTCTTTTTTTGTCTCCCTTTTGTAAGGAATAATATGAAGCTGGGCCGTAGTATGCCGTTTAATATAACGAAATCGTCCTGCGGTTGCGGTAGAAAAACGCTAGTATTATTCACACTGATTTCTACAACAAGTAGAGAGAAAAAGTAATTTAGTCTTGAAAAAAAATCCACCAGCACGTTCCGAGTCTTAGATGTCCCAAATACTAAAAAAAAAAGGTGGATTCTGGAAAAGGTACTCTGAGCAAGTTCGTGCTCTCCTTCATTCTACTAACATTTTGAGTGATTTCGCTAGTGTTTGTGCTAATAATGGTTAAATTATTGAACAGTTCAGTCAAAAGATTTTATAAAATATTGACGGTCAAATTTAATATGTAAACGTAAAATGCTTATTTCATCCGAAAGATAATAAATAATATCAAGTTATCGCCAACGCGTTCGGTGATAAAATCCGCAAATATGCCATAAAACATCATTAAAACACGCACTGCAATTATTTCTTGTTTAAAGTTGTCGGAATAAGCCGCGTTTCGACAACCGCTCTATCGACATACATTAAGAATGCCAGAGAAGACAGTCGATTTTTTCGAAAAGTTATGGAAGACTAAATATTTTCACATCGAAAAAAAATTACCATCGCGTATGAAACATCGACAACTACGTCTCTGCTGTTTTGTACGTCACGGTTTTTTTAATGACAGCATTCCGATAGTGCGATAAAAATAATCACTCCACAATTGTGCAGCCGTTTAGGAAAAATATTACTTCAAATTTAATCATTTAAATAAATATAACAGTAATTAAGGCTCTCGAGGACACGTTTGAAGTTTTTTTTTTCAATTTTAGAATGAACGAACGAGAATTCGTTTTCGCAGGAGTATGAGTATCATTATTTTTGGTATGCTGTCGACTATCATGAAATGCGCACAGCATCATACAGACCCAGCTTTTATTTTCTTAAAGATGAGTAAACAAAAAAATTATATATAATAAAATTGGTCGACTAGTTTTAGATCGAAAAATATCTATCCTTGTAGTATTTCGTATTATTCCGCCATTGAAAATTCCCCGGAGTCCAAAACAAACGCGACATTAATGTTCATGGAAATGGCACGATTCGATAATTTATCGACATTTGTCCTTTGCAAAACAAAAGTGAACGAGAATCTTGAAAATGGTAATTGCACCGACTCTGTTTAAATTGAATGACATCCGGGATGTTAATATTATGACAACCTCTCGTTCTGCCCTGAAATGTCTGTTTCCACGAAGCGTGGGATTCACTTTGTTTTAAGTTCGTTCCAGAGGAATTTCCACTGAAGGGGATTTGTTTTTCTCTATACCTTTCCATAGGGCGGGTTTCAGGCGTAAGCAATCGCTTGCAGGCGCCACTTCAGAGGGACGGCAAAAATCAACATTTTTGACGTTTAAAAATACTAAGAATGGGGTATCTGATAACCCAAAGGATATATTTCGAACCTTTTTACTACAGATTGCAGATATTGTAATATCGCCGGTTGAAGTTCAAATATAACAGCTAAATAAACAGAATAAGCTGTGGAATTTTGAAATATGAAATATAAATACACATACGTACATCGACATGAAAAAGTTGTCTTATGAATTGGAAAAATCCCTTACAAGCAACAGTTCATCAAAAATTAAAGGTATGTATTAGGTAAACTTTGAATGCCACAAAGCAGGTTGCCTAAAGAAAATAATAGCTCGATTTTAATTTCGCAGTTTATATGGCAGAACCATTTCTAAGACTTATTTCCGAATATATTGGTAACACTTCGTATACAACTTATAATTCCCGTAAAATTGCAACAGCAGAAAGAGTTTTATCAAAACTCAAATTGATAAAAACTTCTTTGCGCTCGTCTATATTGCGAGAGAGACTGACAAATATAGCTGTAATTTATATTGAAAACGAAACAGTGTCAAAGTTAAAATAAATAAATAATTAAAGTATTTTGCGCAGAAAAAGTCCGAAAAACAAAATTTAATTAGTTCTTTGTGACTACTGAATTTTTAAAGTGCATGTTACCCTGAAAATCAACAGATTGGTTGGTGGCAGGTGGTGCAGCGCACCAAAGCCTACCTAATACATTCTCTCGCGGGTAACATATGTTCGTCTATAAATACGTTTTTAAACATTTACCAAACTAAAGTCATGTTAATGATTTTTGTTGCAAGTTATTAAGACATTAAACTGAGACAATCATTAAACTCCGATAATCTCTCAGTTGAAAGTTTTTAAATTTCCATAAATAAATAATGAAACTTAATCCCATTAAAGAGTGAATGGATGGTAATGTAACTTATACGCGTGAGCGCATATGAGAAATGAGAAAAGAATTTTCGCCGTTAAAGTGGTTAATTACGAGGGTGAGTCAATAAATAAGGTGAATTTACATTTTTCACAGACATATGTACCCATTATGTACTCATGAACTCAGTACTGCATTGCTGCATGTCTGAACATGTAGTGCTCGTAGTTTCCGTATAAAGTTGGCAATATTGTCACTGACAGTCAGTTGTCAAAATGGCGGCCCCTCTGTCAGATAAAATTGACCTTATTTATTGATTCGCCCTCGTATTTTCTCTACTAACCAGAGGGGCGGCAAATTTTCAGCTCGCTTACCTACATACATTTTTCAACTGAAACCTCTCCAACGATAGATACACTCCACAAAGAAGAGGATAGTCTTGATTAAAGCCCAATAATATTTTTTATGGAAATACTTTGGTTAATTTCGTTTAAAACTTTCGCGGTGGTTTATTTGCCTCAAAATATGTATAAGCAGTAATTTTGTTTATCTTTATGTCTGAGTTATAATACGCTAATCAGGTTTTATACTCTCTCAGGAATAAAACATAAAGGATAATACGATAAATATAGTATAAAAATTTGCACGAAGAAACATTATTTTAAAGACAATTCTTATTGTTGATCATTATATTTGTTGATACCCAATTAAAATATTTGCAGTATAAGGGAGTAATAAAAGTCTCCGTAAGTTAATATACATGAAGGAATACTGTTAATTGGATTTACATTTCACAATAAGGGAAGGAAAAATATTTTCAAGAATGGTGCGGGCAAAGAAAAATTTTCTCTCCTACTCATTTTGCGAATACTTGGAAAACTTAGGATTCTATCCGACTGCACCACAATGTCAAGAATCCCATTTAATCCTATTATATGAAGGCCGACCTCCAATTACTACAACGTTTCCCTGGTAACAGCAAGCATCAGGTAGTTTAAAGTATCTCGCAACTGAACATGCTTGTCAAAATAAAACCGGCACAAAATAAAACGGGACCTATGGATTATTTCTTCAGTTATACGTCGCTAGAAGTCTCTTCTTGTGGATCTTTGTTTCCCGAACTACCTATGTTCCCGAGGTCTTCTCAGGTATTCTTTCAAATCCAATATATAAGGAATTTATTGGACGCATAAGCCAGAGAAATAAGCCTCTCCTCATACTTCTTGTTTCCGGCGCGCCGGAACGAAATTTTTAGTATAATAAGAATCGCGGAAGATATCTCTATTCGTTTCAGAACGTTCAAGGAAAAGCATTTATCACAGGTATAAGCTCGATAATTCTATGTTGAAATAAGTTTCGGAAGGACTCCGTTGGCGTCCTTCATCTTTGGATTAGCTCGAAATAAAACTAAAGACTCGCGTAGTATCAGAAAATGTCCAGAATTTAAGAGGAAGGTCACGCGTGTGCCTTGCGGAAGTGTCTTACTTATGTATGCTTGAAGCTGGTTAACATGGATGAAACTCTTAAAAACCGAAAATTCATCCGGCCATAATAACACCGTATGTTGATTTGTTAATTAACCCGGATAAAATATTTAAATTGCTGGAATTTTAAATTTTATTCGTCCTTTTTCCAATTTTATTTAGTGTGCTGCCATAAAAAATACCATAGAGGGTATCGGGTACCTCATTATCACGTGGCTTGCCATTCTTGCACGAATAAATTAAGTGGAATTTAACTAATCTATAAGGATTATTAAATTATTTAATTTCACATGAGTAACTAAAGAATATTTTTTTTACGTTCCACTACAGTACGCTGCTCTTGTAAATAGTACTTAACTTCACTTTCGCAAAATTAAGCATTAGATTACTCGTTCCAGTTATGTTAAAAAAATCATCGTTCTTGATTTTAGCATGGATTTTAATCGATTAACGCAGATTACAACATATATTGAAATTTTTTGTTTAAATCAATTTATTTATTAAAAGAGAATGTATGGATATCATATTATGGTGAGCCCAAGGTCGACATTTCATCGTTCCAACAACAACAAAAAAACGAAAAATTTATGAATAACTCGAAATTTAAATCAAAGCGTCAAGCAACATTGAAATCGTTTACAGATTTATTGCTTTTGGTAACATTAAAAAAAACGAGCGGAGTTCAAAAATAAATTCTCTTAGTTTCACGATTTCTTGCGAAGAAGAAGAAGATTTATCCCGAATGCCCACGCATATTTAAGAATACTCCCGGACGAGGAAACAAGTCCCATTTCCCGGAAAGGGGGAGACTTGTTTACCATTCTAAATAAGTCGCTATCGGATACTCGCGGCTCATCGGTTGACGCATCAAAGAGGAAAGATTATAATAAAAGAGAGATTTTCACTGAAAATGATTTCATATCCACTGGACTTCCTCCGCATTCCCTACGCGCATCTCTCTCTCACTCTCTTTCTCTCTCTCACTCTCTTTCTCTCTCTCACTCTCTCTCTCTCTCTCTCTCTCTTACAGCGATTCACGAAACGCATGAAAAGAAAAAAATAATCATTTCGAGGTATTATCTCCTTTTCTCTCTCTCTCTCTCACTGGAAAAAGAGTTAGGAAGAAAAAAAAGAACGGCGAATAAACGACGAACGAGTAAACGAAAATCGTTGAAGAAGACAAAAAAAGGCACTGAAGCGATTCCCACAAAAAAAGTCGCGGAGCAAAAAGAAAACATTTCCGTAAGCCACAAAAAAGAAGAATATATCTCTCGTAAAGTGAACGAGAATAAATTAGTAAATACGTAAGCTTTGGCCATTCAAAAGAGTTCAATTCCTATAAAAAAAAGAAGTTAGCGCTGTTAATTGTCCGGTGCGCTATTCACTTGTAGCGGATGAAACTCCTCGCGTATTTACTGTGCTAAAATTTAAGTGAAGCAAAAAAAAAAATGCGTCGATCATCCGTGTTTTGCGTGTGTGTTATCGTGCGGTCCAAAGCAGAATAGAAAACATGAACCGATACGAAAGATATACAAAGGCGCTGAAGTTATAACTGCTTCAATAAGTCGTCGCCCATATTTACTCGACGGCTAATGCCCGTATTGTGACTTAAGTCAACATTAGCCGGAAGGATCTGGTATCCACTGTTTAATAACAACACGCCAATGAATGCGATTCTTGAGTAATATTTTTTGTAAGCTAGAGTTTCCCTATAAGCGCTTTCCTCCAACGATTTCTTTTAATAGGAAGGAGAAGCTGAATAAATCTACATACATTAACCAGAATTATATATATATATATATATACACACAGGCACTCGTATGTGTGTGTGTGTGGGTGTATATAGTATATATTATATAATTCATATAAACGTATTTTTACTGTATATCATAATCGGCCGCACAATTTCATACCACCCACGTCAACCCATCACTCCTCCGTTTTCCCTCAAAGTGGTTTCCATAGAGATGACACGAAGATGAGTTGGAGAGATGGTTCGCGTGGGCGTGTAAAAGGCGAGAGAGAGAGAGAGGGATAGTAATGCTCCATCTTACATCTTACGTGGGAGGAAAGAGAGATATAGAACTAAGTGGAGAGACAGCAAGAGAGAGAGAGAGATAGAGAGAGAGAGAGGAGAGCCATTGGAAAGATAAGGAGCGTAAAGGGATGAGCAACGTTGCTGGCCTCTTTTAGTCCCTCTCCGAAACACTCAAGATCCCGGCTTTGGTAATAGCCGGCTAGATTACCTGCCGTCTGTAATCACTGCTGCGCTGAATATGAGGAAGTCTTGAATCGACCCGCCCTCCTCCTACATCCAGTACCTTCCTCACCCCCATCTCATGCCGTTCAACTACTCCTACGCCCCTTTTCGCGTGGGACGTGTCTCAAAACCTTAATACGTTGGAAATAGATTGGAAGGTACTGCCGCGGAAGGCAGTGAGGCAAGATGGCAAGGAGGTGGAGTTACAATTTTTTTTCTTCTTCTTCCCTCTCTCTCTCTCTCCCTAGTAGCTGCGGTAATTGGGAGGAGGGGAGGCGAGGGAATTCTCGATGGGGCTTTTTGGGCGCAATTTATTGCGCGTTAAATGATGGAATTTTTAATGTTGAATTTAAGGAGAGGATTTGGAGCGGCGAAAATGTTCGCGGGAGTCGATTTTGCGTGGTCTTTAACTTCGCGAAGAAAAGGACGTTAATAAGGCTAAGTAGGCTGCACGTGTGTGACGTTGGATTTTATGGGAGATTTCCGCCGTATTTCCTCGTTTCCGTGGCTACCTGTCAGTGCTCGATAGGTAACTGTGCATTCCATATTGTAAGGAAAAAAAAACTTCCGTTTTTTTTGCAGCGACTTCAAAGTTTCGGAGTCGCTTTAAAGCAATTAGATGCCTGTATCAATTAATCGTTCCTCAGCAATTTTTAATGATGCATTTTCTTATTTGGAAGCAAAAATTCGTGTGTTTAGCGACAGCTATTAAGCATTCCTTTTCAGAGGCAAGAATGCCAAAATATGCTCGTTTCGCTTCTGAAAAAAAACAATAAAGCTGTATTTAACGGGCTTTGTGTAATGATGCAAAAAAGTCATCGATTTAGACATTTTTAAGTTTCTGCCAAGGACCAATATAATTGCTATTTATAAGTAGGGAAAAACCGAATCTGATTTTAGTTAGCCTTGGTTTTCAACATTGCATTGTCCGATCCATCTACGTATCTTATAAAAAAAGTATAACTTTTCAAAGTTCAGCCACCAAGTGCTGAATTTCCTGATAGTACTCTGATCCATATATTGTGCGATAGCAACATGACCCTGAATTAGGTGATAGGCTGAAGAACAGAGTACAGATGCTTCCCAAATTTATGATAGTGTGTTCGAATTACGCCGCAGAAGCTTAAGGACGTCTTTTGTTTTGCTGTTTACCAGCTCATTTGAGTTTAAGACTTACTTAAATTATAGATTAATTGTACAGATGGAAGACAAGTGATAAGAGGATCGCAAAAACTATTTATACAGAATATATACCGTAGAATTAATTACAATACCTGTTACAACAAAATCTTTACCTTTAGACATTTCAGCAGGCGTAGAGAGAACTTCCCCTTTTGCCTTTTTAAATACGAAACTTCTGCGGATCAAGCTAGGAGAAATGAGACAGAAGAAAGACGGGCAAAGTAACGCTCTCCTCGAGAGACGCTTCCAGCGATAAGGTAATAATATATCCCTTATCCAAGAGCCGTCGCGTCTCAGCCGAAGGAAAGTCAATCTCGTTTTTCGATGTAAACGAAGTAAATAAACAACTTAATTGGATATATGGTAACGGACAGGGCCTAATTAAGGTTGCGTTATAAACCTAAACGCGAGTTGAGTAACGGAAAGAGAATTAAAGAATGGATTTTGTTGTCAGAAATTTATTTTTTACAGGATTACGATGCATAGTATAATTGAACTTCTCTAATCCGGAAAACTCGGAACGGGAGGCATTACGGGATATAGGATATGGTTATTATATAACGACTCTGCTATTATTGTGCAGATTAACTAAGCACTGGTTTTTTGTCTTTAAAACTGAGATATGAGAAAATAAAACGTGGAAAGGTATAACATAAAAGAATATCTGATTTGTGAGGTTTTTTCAAAACAGTTTTTACTTCTTAGGAACCTTCTTAACATTTTAAAATTCTTTCTTAAGCAGAGAATGTGAAAATAACACGACATAGACGCCATATTTCTGTACCAAGGACGTTTATTTTTCAGAATCAGAGATGTTTCCGTCGCCAAGGAAACGTAAATAGGAAAAATGCAAAATTCGGAGTTCGATCACTGATAACTTAAATAGCTATAAACTATAGTATAACATTCGGTTTTAGTAAAGATCAATACACAGACATTGATTTATGAACTCCACCTGGCGGCTGGATTCCGGTTAATAATCACATCCTAAAAATCAACAAAAATGCTTTGATGACTCGATCATGGCAACATGTTTATTTGACCCAGGGGTGCCCATTACGTCTACCATGGGCGACCGGTCGCCATTTAGGAGGGTCTGTGTCGCCCACGCATCCATCCAGGCATTAAGCTTATATGCCTGAGTAAGGAGTTCTATTTTCTATTCTCTAATATGAACTTAATTAAATCAAAAACCAGAAATGCTCTCACTAATAAACATCTCGAAGACTGTTTACTACTCTCCGTTTCTAGTTACATGCCTAATTACCATTCACTACCTGAAGATATGCTGTGTAAAAGTGCCCATAATCGCGTAAATCAAGATTAAATTAAATTAAATTAATCAGTTGTATAGTGTTGTTTGATGTATAATGTATAATAAATGCATTTTGCTGTAAATTTGTAGTCTAATTCTTTCTTTAAATCCCTTTTTATGTATTGCAAAAATAAGTGGCCCGCAAGACAATTACCAGGATGAAAGTAGCCCATGATATGAAAAAGTTTGGGCACCCCTGATTTGACCCTTCTGTAGCCGCTGTAATCAATTGTAGTTGGATGATTTTCCTAATGAATAGCATTTCCTCGACGACACTAATGAATAGAATTTCCGCGACGACGATATCTTGGTGATTTTTATATACTCAGAAAGTTTTTTTATCGACGCATCACCTAAGTTTAATTTTGAAACGATAATTGACTGGAAATTCACTTTTGATGTACATCTTTCAGGCTCGTACGTACATAGGACTGTGATGTGATAATTTTTTTACTCCGCGGCACTACTGGATGAGGAAATAATATACATCCCAAACTGTATTCTAACTGAAACATGAAGGCAGATTAAAATATTCCTTCCCGGAAAAAAAAGCAGAAGCGGCGACGTTCATATGACGACGATCAATAAAAAACATCCGATTATCGGAAAGAAGCACCTACGTGGGCTATTTTCGTGATCAAAAGTAAATATATAAGAGAAATACAAAAACTCCGCCATTAACAATTTGGCTGATTTTTTTTTGCGCTTTAGTATAGGAGCGATTCGTAATTTTAAATAAATCGGAGAAAATGAACTCGGGTGGAAAGTTCTCGGGGAGATTTATCTATTTCTAGAGAAGTGAAGTGAACATGAGAAAGCCTTTTACGAATAAAACTCTTTATCCAACGCAAATATACATATAAGTGGGAGCATTCATAAACGTATACGAATGTGTGCGTATATATGTGAATGTACATGCATATATATATATATATATATATATATATATTATTTCTTTATAGATACATGTACCTATATATATATATATATATATATATATACATACATACATACATACATACATACATATATATGTGTGTGTGTGTATATATTATTTTCTGGAGAACGGAGAGGGTAAAGGACTCACTGGTGTATATCTGGGTGACATGACTTCATATATCTCTCTCTATGGCAACTGGCGCGGTGGGATTCTTGGGTGCATGAAAAAAATTTGTCTCCGAGTGAATGTCCCATCTATTCCTTACGCCTTTTACTTTCATATATATCTCTTGCTCTTTAAATTTATCTCTATGTCATTCTGAATATTCTTTTCTCTATCCGTTTTTTATTTTCTCATATACGAAGTATATTGAGAAAGTATTGTTATCGCGAAAAAATTCGACCTCGAGATTTTTACGGAAATATACGTTTTAGGTGTCGCTGAATCCGAAAAAGTGGTTGTCTGTCTGTTACTGGCTCTAGAGCCTAAACGGTAGAGCAAAAATGAATGAAATCTTGTACTTAGGCATTTTATCATACTGAGCAGAGTACATATATGAAGAAATGGTTGACATTGCTCAATAGTTAAGGGAAGTTTATTCTAGCATTTTAACAACAATTTGATTTTCTCAAAAACGGCTCTAACGATTTTGATCAAATTTCGTACAGTTACTTGAGTTTACGTCTTCAATAATACCAAATAGTTCATATTTTTCAAAAAGCGAATATAAGGCTAGTTTATTCTAGGTAACTTTAAGAATAATCTGTTTTTCTCAAAAACTGCTCGAACGACAAATGACATTGAAGTCTTATTTAAGGAGAGAAATGTACATTTATAAGCTTTTCACAAGTTTAAATATAAGCGTTCTATCCCATCCACCACTTTTATAAACGAATAGTTTATCTTTAGCTATAATCTATTGTCCATGAATCAAAACACATTGCGACTGCTTAATAGCCGAAAGGTCATCTCGATTTCCTGGAATTTTTAAATGTATATTATGGATAGTTTTTAATATTGATACTATACAGAAAGTCCGATATTTGAACGGCCACTAGTACTTAATAACATTTATTTTGAAGTACCGCGAAACAAAAATTAAAATACATATTTTCGTTAAGATGATTAAAAACCCACTTTTACAAATAAATAAAATTATAATGATTATCTTATAATAATAATAATAATAGGGAAGTAGATTCTTAATCACCCTAGCTATTCCTTTGAAAATCGGATTCAGAGAATGAAAATATACGGAATTATTTTCCATTCGCGATAAATGTATACGTACGCTTAAAACAATCGAACGGGTTTTGGTTAAATTAAACAGGATACGCTGCAACTTAAATAATTATCCTTCGCGAAAAAGTGTCAAAACAGTAATTACGCCGAAAACTCCAAATTACGAGTCAATCCATTATGACAGACGCTTTAAAAAAATTAAGAGGGGCATATTTTTCCTCCGACATGTCAGCCTAAATAAGCCCTGGCGTTATTCATATATTTACCGGCAGACGAGACGTCCATCCGATGATTAAAAATAAATAATTCTTCAAAATAATATGGAAGCATACATATGTATGTATAAACTGGAAATGTGTGAAAAAAATCGAAGAACCACACCGATACCTATAGATATTTTTTCAAATTTTTGTAGTCGAATAACAAATTCCTGTCTGCGTGGTATTATCGGAGGCAATAGAAAAATTCCTACGCGGTGCGGTTTTACTTATACAACGCAGAATTGTTTTACGTTTCCGTTTCTCGGCGTCATCCCTTCACTTTCCAACCCTTCGACGCGAATACCTTCATCGGAATTGGATAAAAAAATCGGTACAACATACATTGTACAAACTTTCTCATATACGTACTAATGCGTCGTTTAGTTATCTTTAGAAAATGAAAATCTTATGAGCCTGTTTTTAGAAAATCCAATTTTTGTTAAAGTTGCCCAAGAGTAAACTAGCCTTATATTCATTCGTTGGGAAAAATAAAATAGTAGTATTATTGAAGACGTATACTCAAGTAACTGTACAAAATTTGATCAAAATCGTTATAGCCGTTTCTGAGAAAATCGAATTATTGTTAAAGTTGCCTAGAATAAACTAGCCTTATATTCATTTTTTGAGAAATATGAACTATACAGTATTATTGGCGACGTAAACTCAAGTGACTGTGGGAAATTTGATCAAAATCGTTATAGCCGTTTTCGAGAAAATCTTATTGTTGTTAAAAATGCGTAGAATAAATGCCCTTAATTATTGATGTATGTCAACCATTTCTATGTATACTCTGCTCAGTATGATAAAATGCCTAAGTACGAGATTTCATTCATTTTCGTTCGACCGTCTAGGTTCCAGCGCCAGTAACAGACAGACAGACGGCATTGCGAAAACCACTTTTTCGGATTCAGCGACACCTAAAACGTGTATTTCCGTAAAAATCTCGATGTCGAATTTTTTCGCGAAAACAATACTTTCTCGATACTTCGTATGAGAAAGTAAAAATCGGTACAACAATCAATGTACAAACTTTCTCATATACTAATGAGTCGTTTATTTATCTTTATAAAATGAAAAACGTATGAGACGGTATTTAGAAAATCCAATTTTTGTTTAAAGTTGCCCAAGAATAAACTAGCCTTATAATCATATTTTGAGTATACTCAAGTAACGGTACGAAATTTTATCAAAATAATTCGAGCCGTTTTTGAGAAAATCAAATTATTGTTAAAGTTGCCTAGAATAATCTAGCCTTTTTTGAGAAATATGAAGTATTTGGTATTATTGAAGACGTAAACTCAAGTAACCGACGGCATTGTGAAAACCACTTTTTCGGACTCAGCTACACCTAAAACGTACATTTCCGTCACAATCTCGTGGTCGATTTTTTTCGCGATGACAATACCTTCTCAATATACCTGGTATATGAGAAAATAAAAAACGAATCGCCATGGCGGGGAAATAATATCGTATTTTTTTAAACCATCGTTTTCTTTTTTTTTAGTTTCATTACCGGTTCCGCCTGGGAAGAATTTCCTCTCGCCATCTCGCGTGCAGTTCCATCGGCCCGGAAAGAGGAGCCGTGATTGTTAGACCGATGAGATCCGAACGCTTGATTTGAAAACGGGGGGAGCGGAAGAAAAAAAAAACGAAAATAAATAGACAAAACGAACGTGTATCGTTTTCTGCGGCAGGATGCGGGCGGTGCGGCGGTACGATGGTTCTTCACGCGAGCTGCACCGACGCCGCCGCCGCCGCCGCCGCCGCCGCCCGTGCGGAAATATTTGCGACTAAACGTGATCGGGAGGGCGTGTGGGAGAGGGAGGCAGGAGGGGTAGGGGGGAGGTGGAAGGACATGGAAGATCGGAAATGGATTTGGGAGGGAGGAGATGTGGTTTTCGGATTAAAACCGAGCCTGCCGTTTCACATTTTTCGAGAACTATTTAATTTTTAGCATCGTAGTCGTCGTTCCTCGGAAAAGTGAAAGTAAATATTGGGAAACGCAGGCAAAAAATTTTCGATGGCGAATTCTGCTTTTGTTTTTCACTTTCTCATATACGAAGTATATTGAGAAAGTATCGTCATCGCAAAAAAAAAATTCGACCTCGAGATTTTTACGGAAATGTTCGTTTTATGTGTAGCTGAGTCCGAAAAAGTGGTTTTCGCAATGCCTGACTGTTAGAGCGAAAATAAATGAAATCTCGTACTTACGCACTTTATCACACACAGCAGAAGCTACGAAGAAATGGTTGATATTGCTCAATAATTAAGGGAAGTTTATTCTACGCATTTTTAACAAGAATCTGATTTTCTCAAAAACAGCTGTAACGATTTTGATAAAATGGATTGGATTTTCTAAAAACCGGCTCATACGATTTTTATTTTCTAAAGATATATAAACGACGCATTAGTATATGATAAAGTTTGCACAATATATGTTGTACCAATCTTTTTATATTCCGCTAACAAATGTTTACAGCTGCTACGCAGAAAAAAATGTGATTAATTTGACAGCTTATTCCACCGTCATAAACCTCTTAAATAAAAATACATTTGACGAAATTATTTCGCGAAGTGCGTGCATGTTTTTATTGCAATGGCCTGTACCTAGCTATTATGGCACGCAGTTAATCTAGAATAAACCAATCGCAACAAAAAATGATTGCAATATTTTTTAATGAACAATTTCGGGATGGCAAAAAGATTATAGGAAGTATCAGTTGCCATGGTTTCAATATGAGGAAATAACTATACGCATCTCGATTAACGATAGGGAAAAATCTTATATGGCCAATAATTAGCAGAAAACGATTAATCTTTCAATGTGAAATATTATACCGCAGAGAATTTCATATTTTATTAAGCATAAAAATAATACTGGCTGCAAATATGGCCTCTATATTTTGAAACAAGATAAAATTACATGAAACCTCAAAGGAAATAGTAATGCTAAGTTTCGAGTCTAGTTAAAAAAAAAGACATCCAACACTCCACAACTTGGAGTACCACAAGAAAAAAATATAACGCCAAATACGTAGAAGACCTCACTCAATAAAAGTTATACGTTATTAAGAAAATAAACTAAGGTCACTGATATTGTTGACAATATATTACGGAGATTGCTTCATAAATTCTCCCAACACATGCCACGATGGCCGAAAAAAAAGAAGAAATTTGAAGTTCTCGATGCTTGAAATTATAAGTTTACGCGTGACGTATTTCGCGAAGGACGAGAGATGGAGAGATTAAAAAAACTAATACACCAAAGTATAATAACTTTATATGGAAATTCTCTATTAAACGATTCATTTAGTTCGTTGTACGATTCCCTATTATATAATTCTCTAAGTTCTACCTCTATTTTTTCCCTTCTGCCGTGAGAAGTAGGTCAGTGCCCGTAAAGAATCTCGCGGAAGCGTTTCTTTCGCTGTCGCCATATGCCCCGACGCAAGTTGATGATGGCATTTTTTTTGCTTCCTATGGAAAATCCATTCAGTTTCTCACGCCAATGGTAAAAAAAGGCAAAGAGAAAAATTCAGAAGAGGCAAAAAGCGGATAGAATGCGCTTCAGGTTTCTTTCAAAGGGATATATATATATATACGTGTGGCTATATATATATATATATATATATATATATATGTATGTATGTGTGTGTGTATATATATATATATATATATATATATATATATATATATATATATATATATATATATAGCCACACGTATACCGCCGCTTCGAAAATATTGCATCCGACGCCCTCTCGAAGGGGGGAAAAAACAAAAGAGAGATAACACAAAGCACGAAGCGCGTCGTTAATTTTTTCGCACGACTATAATTGGAAGGATGAGGAGTTTATTGTTCCTTTAGGATCGTTATTGTTGGAGTGACTTGACGACGAATTAATCTCTTCTTCCGCGGGAGCTAATGAAGACGGGAAAAAATTTATTTCTCCTTTCGCGAAGCCGCTGCAACGGCGGAACGTTCTCTGCGAGGGTGAATTATGCATGCTTGGAGTAACTACGGAACGTCCCAAGAGAGAGAGAGAGAGAGAGAGAGAGAAAGAGAGAGGGGTGAGGAAAAGAGAACAATTAAAAATCCCATGATTCTTGCGTTTGAATCTTTCGAGGTAAGAAAAGAATAGCGGACGGAATGAGTGTTTAATTACTCTCAATTATGAAAATTTCCCAGCAGACACGCAGTTATCATCTGGAATTGGGCCCAATTTATAACACGAGTTTCTACAAAATTTGATTATTTAAGCGCAAATCCAACGAAAAGTACAAAATTGGTTTATTCGATTAAATGTTTTACGCCTTACCGATTTCATTCTAACGATAAAACGAAAAATTCCTTTCCTTGAAAATATTACACTAATTATCATTAACATATCGTGGTTTCTTGCACGGAATTTATGGAGAGAGGATTTCGAATGAATCCCACTCGGAAAGAAAGGACGAGGAATTCCAAGTCACGTAGCCTCGGCAGAGCGCTGTGACTTATAGGTACCGATTTATTCTACCTTGCCGTTTTTGAAAAATGTAAGACAAACTGATATTAAATAATAGTATGCCTAGTTTTTTATTCGGAAAAATATATTACATAAATCGATTTAACGTCATGATATACCTGCTCCTTTTTTTACGAACTAGCTCCTACATTTCACTTGCTCTTGTCTCAATCGCTCTTTCGTCCACTTACTCATTTGTTCACTTGCTATTTCGCTATGAGACTATCATATTCTTAAAATTTTGCCGCAATAGCTTCGTTGATTCGGAAAACATGTACACGCGGTCGGAGAGACGGGCAGGCATACAGAAAGCTGGGCGGGCAGAAAAATATAAAGAAATCGAACATGAAGGCAGAACGACAAACGGAGAGATATACACTAATAGACACACGGACAAGCACAATAAATGACCAAGAGACGTATGAGAAGAAAGACAAACTGAAAGAAAGCCAAGCGGAGAAAAACCAAAAAAGACATACGGTCGGAAAGACAAGCAGACGTATAGAATATATACAGGGCCGTGCCCAGACATTTTGCCGCCTGAGGCGATATATAATACGGCTAAACGAACAGAAAGACAAACGGACGGATTGTCGATGAAACAAACGATTCAATGCCATATCCTTGGACAGAAATTCCACCGTTTCGGAAGAGGTAATCTAAATAGGGTTGCCAACCTACGGCTTTTGGGCCGGAGATCTCCGGGTCATCGCCATAATCTCCGGTCTCCGGGCAAGTAACTCAAATCTCCGGTTCAATTTTGACTGCCCTGTTTATGGCTTTTTTTTGCGTTTTTCTATAAATGATTTGAATTATGATACAGTAAACTCCCGATTTACAAACATTCGGTTTACGAACTTTCGATCTTGCGAACAAGAATTTTTACGCCACAAATTTGACTTACGAGCTCAAAAGGACCGCCGCAACATGAAGAAATATATGAAAAATGAAACGGCGTTCGCGTCAGACTTCCTTGGCTGCGTTTTTCATTCCTTTTTAGCACCACTCTTCTGATATAAATTTTGAAAGTTGTGCACCTTTTCCACATCGTCATGCTAATCTTCTCTCACATCCGCGAGAGCTATACCCAATCCTCCGCTTAATGTAGAAAATTAAGCCAAATTCAACGAATGAATACGTCATGATTAAGATGCATTTGTTAAAATCTATTATAATTTTTTCCGTTCTCCTTTTTCCTGCACTTGTAGGAGGAAAATATAGGTTTTCTAACGCATCCCATGATTTTAACATAGCATTAATGGGAAAATCTCTCCCGATTTACGAACTTTCGGTTTACGAGCTACTTTTCAGGAATGCATGATGTTCGTAAATCGGGAGTTTACTGTTGTTTGCGCTTTAATTTTGAATTCTGCTTTATACAAAAAACTTAAACTGATGATGCTCCTATAATTTCGTTAATTAGCGATATTTTAAAAAAAATAAACGACGATTTTAATCGCATGTCCTGAAATCACGAGTGCCTTTCAGAATATTAAATACATTTATCATTACATTTAATTCCCTTTGGGTTTCTTCTAACATAAAGCAACCAGGTTTCAAGTAAACTCCGGTTCATGAACATCTTAATATAGGCAACCCATAATACAATCTCCGGTTCGTGAAGATCTAAAAGTTGGCAACACCAAATGTAAACTATAAAACAGAGGGAAAATTCATTAAGCAAGTGTGTTTATTTAAAAAAGAAATGGAACGCGATAAAACGTAATTTCAGCCTTCTTCTTCCTTTCTATAACTTTGTTTAGGAGAGAAAGCGCCGTATTTGCTTGGAGCCGAATCACTTTAATACGCAGGCCTTTATTATCTCACTTTTTTTATTTTTCCGTCTCGTCTTTCCCTTCACCATTCCATTCCTGCCAAAACGTTCCCCTCATTATAGCGCCTTACTCGATATACGGCCGCTATATATCCTTCACTCTTCGGATACCGCCTCTCGTTTCATCACAGATTAGGCCAAAGGGGTGACCTAATACCGCGTCCGTGACCTCATTTCGATCTTTCTGTCATCACGATTCACTCTTTGTTTCTTCCTTCGGCCGCTTATTATATTATCTTGCTCGTTAGTTGGTTCGCTTCTTTGAAAGTTTACTCCCGCGACATTTTTTTTTGCAAGAAATCCTTTAAATCCTTTCTTTTCCATCATTTGTTTCTTATTCCAGTTATTTACCAACCCGCCTCTGTATCTCTCGCTCTTCCTCTCATTTTTTCCTTTGTTTCTTCAATGCCCTTCCATCTTGAATCCCGTGCAAACATGGTCAAAAAGTTTCCTTCTTTTCTTTAACGCAAAATGTTACCGTCTTCTGTATTTGTTTATTTTTATCGTGAGATTGGTGCTTTCAATTCATCATTTATGCATTTTAAACAAATATTTTATGGCATACGTTGCGCCTCAGGCGTCTTTTTTTCGTCGCTTCTATGTTAATTCCTTTCATAATCATGATATTTCTTTGTAAAATTCACGCTATAAATGTGTAATGTGTATTTCAACAAAATTTTCACAATATAATCTATGCCCAAATGTTATCCTTTTTCCGTGGTTTCAAATGTAAACATCTCCTGTAATAGTCGCTTTCATCTTGCATTCTCATCTGCAGATATATGTCGCAATTTTTAATTTTTTAAACATTTGAAGAGAGAACTCTAAATTTTAACGATAATATTTTGGGAAAGAAAGAACTGCAAGCATGAAAATGAGTAGAACTGGGGCCTTTTTAACTTCTACCTTCGTGTGAGAGTCGCTTACGTTGGGTATAATAATAGTCAGTATGCTCTAAATCAGTGGTGCCCAACCTACGGCCCGCGGGCCGGATGTGGCCCGTTAAGGGTTTTCGTGCGGCCCGCGAAGCCGTGATGAAAAAGCAATCCGAAAAAATTTAACACACAAATTCATATATTTTTATGAAAATTTCGCTAACAATTCTCTCAATATCGGAATGTTTACTATAAAATCCTCATCAGTACTATATTTTCACTTAAATGACACCTCAGAACACATAGATAACTTCCGATTTAAATTTTAATCCAGCCCGCGGAAGAATTGCCAACTTCCGATGCGGCCCGCCGAAGGATTCGCAACCACCGATGCGGCCCGCCATGTAGAAAAGGTTGGGCACCACTGGTCTAAATGACTCGAAGAATACAACAACACTAAGATCATTGCCAACATCGCCCCTGTCACATTATGAGAATTTTCTTCCAAAACGCTACGCCGTGCACAGTTGCACATCCATGATGGCGGAGGTGAACTTCTACACCGTGTTAAATAATCCAATTAAAATTTTAACAACCCTTCCATGACATAACAAAACCAATAAATAGAATTAAATATTAACATTTAAGCGGTCGTCCTGTACACTCTCTGTTATCTTAATGAGATTTATCTTCCGTTACCGCGAACGCAAGGTTATTTTTTTAATCGTCATTTTCACACAGAAAATTTTACGTTGTGAACTTCTGTCGAAAATGTGACGTATTGTAAAATGGAGAGGCGAAGCAGAGTTTTCCTTTCTCTTGCTCCTTCCTCTCTCACAGTCCCTCAATTTTCCTTCTATTTCATTCTGTCTCTCCTTTCCTTGCCGTATCTCGACATAATCCAAGATGTGGAACGCTGCCGCTGCGATCTCATGTTGATGTTTATGATCTATCATTAAAACGAAAAGAAAAGAAAGAAATTCGCCCGGTTTTGCGCAAAAATTAAGACGGTTTGATTTATGTGGGGCGTAAAAAATAACGGAGCTGCGTCGTGTTTCCAACGCTAAATGTTCGCGCTCCGCCGAAATGTTTCGGGAAAAGGAACGGGCTTAATATTATATTTTTTTTAAGCGGGGCAGGAGCGAAGGGTGGCGCGTATCCCCTTTTTGCTGCTCGAGGCCGACGCGGAGTAAAACGGACAAAAAACTTGAATATGAGTTCGCGTTGCTTCTCGCACTTAGGCGAGCGCATCGTCCCGGAAAATCTAGGTCGCCCATTGTTCGTTCATACGTGGCAGAATTCCGCCGTGTTTCTCAAGAGAGAAAGGTTACTTCTCCCAAAAAAAAAAAGTTAGGTAATTTCTTTTGATATCGGAACAAGAGGTTTTGTGCTTGATTTACGATCCGAGATACACGATTTTCTCAGCCGATAAATTTCCCCTTTTCGAAAATTGGCGATTTTCTCTTTTTTTTTCCGGAACTTGGAGATAATCAGGTAGCGAATTAGACGACGGGAAAGAACTAAAATAGAACAGAGTCGCAATGACGTCTGGAATTTACGTGTAGATTCATTGTAAGCATTTCTCAGTGCGTTTAGTTTAGAATATGGAGTGGAAACGTGCGAATGTCGCTCAATGTTCGGCGGATTTATAAGCGATTAGGAATCTTCGTGTCTCTCTAACTTCCTCTTGGCAGTCACGGGTAACTTAAGAGTAACTAATCATGTAAAAATAATAATAATCTAAAGTTTCAGCCCTAATTCTCCGTAAGGTGACATTGAGACGTTCCAACATCCAAACTATATAAAAGACAGTGTCACTTTGTGTGTAATGCTTTTTGAAGCTTAATATCTCGCAAACGACTAAATCGAATTTGATGAAATTTTAAGGATAGCATTATAATATAATAAAAAAAACGTTTTAATATGTCGAACTCGAGATCAAAGACCCGGGTTCAACTCCAGAGGATAATTTGAAAATAAATTTTTCGCCGTGCAGGTTTTCATTCTTTTTTAGATTAAAATTAGAAAGAACTGACCTACGAAGTTCGGATGTGAACCATTTTTAAGAAAACATTATAAAGGTTCTTATTCTGTTCGTCTTTTTTCGTCTACATTTCGAAATCGCTCAATTTAAACGTTTCATTCACACAGTTTGAGGAAATCTTGCCATTTTTAACGGGATGTTACCTTGCCTACCTATTCCATTGTTAGACCTCGATATCATATTGTTATTTCAATCCTTATGGGTATAAACGTGCTTTGAATGCTTTTAATACGAGAGATAGAGGGAGAGGGGTGGGGGGAGGGGAAAACGAATTTCAAGACAGTTGAAGTTTCTGATGTTAATATGATCTCCCTAAATAGTTTGAACGATCGTATCTTTCCTCCCGTAATTTTTGACGGTCTATACACTAGTAACTAATAACGGATTCGGATGGATGGGAAATGTTTGAAGAAAATGGGGAAGAGAGAAAATTTCCTGCAATTCCCTGTTTTCATCAGTGCTGCGCTTGTATTATGCGTCTTTTTCAGCTCTGAAAGTTACTGAGAAATAATAATTTAATTTAAAAATGTAGTGAATTAGGAAATTATGTGGCTTACTATATTACTATATTACTTAGGCTGTTTGAAGGTTACTTAGAGCATGATTATTGATAAATAAACAATACAGCGTCAAAGAAATTGTATTTTTTGGTTAAGGGATGCAAATAAAAAGTTACTTCAAAAGTTGTCTTAACGAGCCTTCATATTCTCGACTTGCACGGATGATTACACAATTCATTAATTCGTTTTCTTTCCGACATTAATTGGATGAAAATTGGTCTCATTTAAGTAACGTTGGATGGGATGAACGTCAATTAAAAGGATGGGATGCAAATCGATTGAGCTAGTTAACATACCTGAGGAATATAAAGGTATGACCTTATTTTTTAAATCATGCTTACTAGGCTCAATTTATGCTGTGTGATTATATAGAAATATATTCATGACTTCGCACTAATCGATGAACGTAATTTAATAGATAGAAATGTCCTCATATATAACCTAAATGTATTTATCTTAAGCAAGTGTTATCCATGAACATGTAACAAATTAGCGCGTTTTTCCATCTATTATTATATTCGATTATATTTTGTATTTCGCTATGAAGTTTCCACCCATTAACCTAACTGACGATCTAAGGAGAATTTGGAACTTGATTACCCATTACATGCGTAAATTTAGCTTATCTAATTTTTTGTGTGGTAATACCGCCACACATCTGGCCACTACATAGTCTCATTTCTTAAGGATATCAATGTGGAAATGAACGCTCAAAATGTCAGTTTTATATCTCTTATATGTTAAGATATAATTTTTTTAAAATAAATTTAAAATGGGTCCCTATTCAACTCTGTATATTCTTCAAAACTAAAATCTAAAGACAGCTGTACAGAAATCGACATCCCAAGTTTCAGCTATCTATCACTTACAGCCTACTCTTCAGCAAGTGTAGCAACAGGCGGACAGAAGGACCCCAGGGTGAAACTATAAGTGTTCAAGAAAATTATAAGGTAACAATTAAGTGAACTGAAATGTTCAATTCTCTAAACTTTTGTCATTCGCCACACCAGTTTTGGCTAAAAAATTAAACTCGTCAATATCCATCACTGTAGCAAACATATTCCAAATAGTTAAGTGCATAGAGCAGTGTTTCCCAACCTGGGTGCCGTGAAGTGTTCTGAAGGGCGCCGCAAAAAATATTCTGTTTTCCCATTTTAAGCCTCATTTTGCATCGTCGGCTTTCAAAAATGCAAACCAAGTTAAGTCGACCTTCATTTCGTTGCAAAGGCACTTCAAAATGAAAGGAGACATGGAGATTGGGGTTAGGGGTCCAACTTCACCGCGATTATTACCGACGGTGGATAGGGAGGGGTGCCGCCAATTTCTGAAAAGTCACTTAAGGTTGCCGCGACTCTAAAAAGTTTGGGAAACACTGGCATAGAGAGTATATATTGAAGTGCTAACTTAATTTTGTATATCCTTGACATGTGACATACATATCCATACGTTCTGGAGACGTATTTGCCTACTTCAACTGTCGTTTTGTACAATTTTTACACGTGACATAACAAAGAAATCTGATTTAAAAAACATAATTTCCAAGAGAAAAACCAAACCTCAAGAGAGAGAATAACAATACGACAATGTCCAGGACCAGGAATTTTCTCCACAAACTATTTGATTTTGCTAACCATCACATATTCATCGCAGATAATAAATGTAATTTCCGAACTATTTAAACGGCAGCCTTTACCTTTACCAGGACGCTAATTTATGCTTATAATTTTCTCTAACGTTTTGTGAGCCATCATTTAGTCGGAAGCTTCGACTATCAAATTTTAGCTCCATCATCAATATCGGCAGTCGTTAAATGTAATTTCTGCTCGGTTCGGCCCTAATTACAAAATTCCAAAACATCCATTAATCATCAAATGTCCACGGGACAAAAAGTCGACTATGCGCAACATGGTGGAATTTTTTACCAGTTAGAAAAAAAATTCAAAAATAAATATCCTGCAATGGGACATGGCAATAATGCCTACATGACCTACACAGAGATGGTTTTTTATTTTAAATACTAGTGTAATGCCCGTTTAAATATCAACGGGAGTAAAGATTCGATCGTTCAAGCTATTTGTGGAGATCAAATTGTCATCAGAAACATAAATTGTATTGAAAGTCATTTCCTTCTCCTTCATTCCCCCTCTCCCACTCTCTTCCCCTCTCTCCTTTTCCTCTTCCTTCATCTTCCTCCCTCTCCTTCCCTCTCTCACCCTCCCTCTCCCTCTCTCTCGTATTAAAAGCAATCAAAGCACGTTTACACCCATAAGGATTAAAATAGAATATGATATCGAGGTCTAACAATGGAATTGGTAGGCAAGGCAACATCCCCTTAAAATGGCAAGATTTCCTCAAACTGTGTGAATTAAACGTTTAGATTGAGCGATTTCGAATTGTAGGCGGAAAAAGACGAACAGAATAAGGACCTTATAATGTTTTCTTCGAAATGGTTCACATCTGAAGTTCGTAGGTGAATTATTTCTAATTGTAATCTAAAAAAGAATGAAAACCTGCACGGCGAAAAATTGTTTTTCACGTGTCTTGTTTGAAATGGAAATTATCCTCTGGAGTCTAACCCGGGTCTTTGATCTCGAGTTCGACATATTAAAACGTTTTGTTATTACGAATATCATAATGCTATCCTGAAAATATCATCAAATTTGGTTCAGTCGTTTGCGAGATATCAAGCTTCAAAAAGCATTACTGACAAAGTGACAAAGTGACACTGTCTTTTATATTAGTTTAGATGGAGAAAATCGTTTATATGCGAGTAAGTAAGAGAATGTGCCATAGACCAAAATTTCCACGCTACCTTTTTTATTCTCAACGACACTAACTCTCCTAAACCGTCCATCTTATCGGTTAGCAAAAAGGGATTTTTTTCAAGATGGTAAAGAGTTTCGGGTTACAAAGGATTTTGAATGAGAAAAGTAGCATCCAAGAGAGATAAAAGACAGTCTCGAGATTAGAGGCGGCTAACCTCGGGGAAAAACCGCCATCATTCTCCGTTGCTGGAAATCCGATAACTTGAAGGAAATTTAGGCGCTCTCTCTCTCTCTCTCTCTCTCTCTCTATATATATATATATATATATATATATATATATATATATACATACATATACATACATACATATACACACACATATATATATATATGCCAAAAATTTCATGATAAATAGAGCCGGCGAAGCATCTAAGTTATAGGTACAATAAACACGAAATGCCACGATGGGACAATAGAAGACACCCGAAAATGACTGCGATTCCAATTTTCTCCCGCCGGGAAATTTTCCGATGGAAGTTATTTTCCCTAAGATTTCGGGGAAAAGATATACGAAAGAAAAAAATATGCGATAGTCCTCAATTTTTTCTTCACCTTTCGCATCCATTCGGAAAGAAAGGGACAAAAAATACGAGGCGGAGAGAAAAAAAAGAACGATTTCTTTTTACACGAGCTCTTGGAACCCATTATAAATGGAACGAAAAAAAACTCGCCCGCCTGACACCCTGCCCGCCATGTTTCTGATGACGCAAGACATATTCTATCGAACATGAGAGTTTTTTATCCGAATCTGGCCGTCTGGTTGAATGACACGAAGGGAAGTCGATGTTGTATACGTATTTCCTTTTCCATGTTCTAAATTCATGTGTGCATAAATAGCCCCTATGAGCAGATATACGAATATGAATCGTTAATGGCCCGGAATTGAAATTTTTGAGGTAGACATTTAAATCATGCTCAGAGTAAAACTCGCCCCATCATACACCTGCGTCGATACCTTACAGGGATATAAAATATTTTTTAATCTACTTTTAAAAATAATTCATTAGAGCAGGCTGCAAGGTAGGAAAGCAATTTTAGCATGCGTGATAAGGTTGTACATGCTTTAGAAATGGATTGGCGCGCTGAAACTAATTTACTATTCATTGAAATCAACAACTTCAGTTGTTTCGATTACAGCATATTAATTGACTTCGTAAGAGAATCAGATAATTTGGATGACAAAACGTTCGTTCGTATTAAGGCAATGTGAGTTATCTGAACCGGAGTGGGTGAGGAGATATTTATCTATCCTGAAAAAGTTGCAAATATCTTTTCTGTAAATACTAATCTTTGGGATATGAAAGACCTGCGATTATTATTATTTTCGTAACTATCTTCGTAAAACTTTCGGAAATATGTCTAAATATATTTTTTTAAATTTCTTTTGATGATTTCGATGTTTTCTGTGTTTCGGTTGTTACAATTTCAGGATAACTCTCGTTTATCCGTTTCCTTCATTCCATTCCATAACTCTTCCACGCATCAATATCTTTAAACAATTCTCGTTCCGTAATATATTCTCAAAGTCCAATCACTCGCACCAAATTTTACTGTCATCCTTTGGTTGTCTTATAACAGTCTTCCAAAACTGTTGCGTGCCGTCATCTGATCATGTCGGATTTAACTACTCCTACTACTGTGCTAACGCCAAGGGCGGTATTTATTTCCTGTCAATTTTAGCAAAAGGTGCGGAATAATGAACTACAAGGTTACTAGTTGCTTCAGTCGAGCTCTATCTTTGAAATGAAAGCGTTTTTGTGAATAATTAATAAACTATTTTTTTCTGATAAAGCCAAATATGTGCGGTCGTGTGTTCGCAACTAAATAGAGGAGATGACCCATCTAAACAAAAAATGAAATGCAAAAAACGGGGTGATTATAATAAAAAGGCTTCAGAGGTGCTTTTCAGACTAACCTCCACGTCGAAAGAAAATGACGGGTGATAAAATTGTTGGAATTGACACATCTCTAATCTTCCGCCGATACAAATTCGGTACAGTGCTTGACATTATCAAGGAATATATTTTAAATATTGCTGTGTCGACCAGTAACAATTAAATTATTCCGTTCCAATGGTCTTGCGTATTGTTCGTATCAAATACGATACCGCATTTGTGAAGTATCGACGAATTTAAGAATGACATATTGTACATTTATTTTCAAAACGTGTAGTGTAAAATGAAAAACGTTTGTTTTTCGACATTTGAAGGAATGTATTATGAAATCACGCCTTGGATGATTATTGCTAATTTAACGCTTGTGCGACTCCCAAAAAAAAATGAATTCACGGTACATGCGTTCCTGGAAAAGAGCGTGTACAGCGAAATCGTACAGTGGAATATATCTGAACGCCACGTTCGGTTCAACATGCTCTAATTCAGTTGTATAGCATTGAAAATATATTCCTTTACTTTATGTTATTGTCTCATGAATCGAACTGAAAGCATTTTACCATTTTAAATGTATTGAAGACCGCTCCGAAAATGTGCTAAATGACATCGATCAAGCCTCTTAAGATAAAAATCGTGCTAAGCCGAAGACGTGTAAAGAGAAACCGCGCTATTCGAGGTACGAATGAAAGCCAATTTCGACTTTCACTCAGCTTAACGAATATCGACCGTGTATCAGACAAGACGGCGCATGGAACGACGCGCATCATCCGAAATGCATGACTAACGCCGATATTAACGACCGGCCTTAATTACTGCAATCTCCGAGAAATCCCAGGTGGGGCAATGCCGTTTCGGTAATTGAAAACGCCGTGCACACCAGGGTGAGCCACCCACGTCTCTGCAATGCGCGAGAAAAAATAACGGCACTCAATTAGGAAGTGCACCACGGCGATGAATCCCGGCGAACGGTTCAAAAGAATGCAGACCGAGTAACGATACGAGGCATCAAATAACGAAGGAAAAATACTATCGAATGAAGTGAAGGAGAGACGAGTTACTGCAATTTTCATATTTTCGAGGTTAATTCTAAAAACTCTTTCTTGAATATTATGAATCGATAAGAATTATTTCATGTTCAAACTTAGCACTATAAAAAAAACAAAGAAACTTTTATGTGAAGGTGATACTAGTGGTTACCCGCTTTAAAGTCACTTTAATTTTCCTTTGGTTGTCAATCTGGAGAAGGGCATCCATTATATACAATAACAGAAGACAGTGTCACAATGTCACTTTGTCAGTAATGCTTTTTGAAGTTTGATATCTTGCAAACGACTGAACCAAATTTGATGATATTTTCAGGATAGCATTACGATATTCGTAATAACAAAACGTTTTAATATGTCCAACTCGAGATCAAAGACCCGGGTTAGACTCCAGAGGATAATTTCCATTTCAAATAAGACACGTGAAAATCGATTTTTCGCGGTGCAGGTTTTCATTCTTTTTTAGATTAAAATTAGAAATAATTCACCTACGAACTTCGGATGTGAACCATTTTGAAGAAAACATTATAAAGGCTCTCATTCTGTTCGTCTTTTTCCGTCTACAATTCGAAATCGCTGAATCTAAACGTTTAATTGACACATTTAGAGGAAATCTTGGCATTTGAAGGGGATGTTGCCTTGCCTACCAATTCCATTTTTAGACCTCTATATCATACTGTTAATTCAATCTTTATGGATATAAACGTGCTTTGAATGCTTTTAATACGAGAGAGAGGGGGGGGGGGGGAGAGGTAGAGGGGGGAGCGAGAGGGAGGGGGAGAGAGGGAAGTAGAGGGGGGAGGGGGAATAGGGAAAGGGGAGAGAGAGCGGGAGGAGAAATGAGGAGGGGGAGGGAGAGAGAGGGTGGGAGGGAGAGAGAGGGTGTGAGAGTGGGAGGGAGGGAGGGAAAGGGAGGCAACTATTTTAAGTTTAACTAAAGATAGCCCGTCAACAACAGAATATTCACTAGAAATGTTGTATATGACAAAGGAGGGGCAGAGGGGGAGGGCAGAGAGGGAGGGGTGAGAGGGTGTGAGATGAGGGAAGGGGAGAGAGGAGGAAGGGAGAGAGAGGGTGTGAGTGGGAGAGAGGATTTGAGGGGAGGAGAGGGAGGGAAAAAGAGGCAACTATTTTAAGTTTAACTAAAGATAGCCTGTCAACAACAGACTATTCACTGGAAATGTTGTATATGACAAAATATTTCATATGTGCAGGTGGGATATTAATTATTTTAAATGAAAATAGTAAGAATCTATCTATCTATCTATAATTGTTCCGTTGATATTTCAACGGGAATTACACTAGTAACTACATAATTCCACCAGCTAGAAGTAGGGTATGGATAAAATAAATAAATAAATAAATGAGGTCTATTTTAATTATGCCCAAGTCTTAAAACGAAGAGAAGCTAAGATTGAGAAAATGACAGCGTATGAAAACCTGGGATACGAACCAGTTAAGACGTTTCATATATTATTTGAATTAAAATATTTCTACTGGAATAAAGTTTTAATCCGCTAAGTGGTGTCTCATTCCCTTCCAAATATTGAATTTATGTATACAAAATCTATATCTGCAGTAAGGAGAGGAATCTTCTTAGCTTGAATGCGTTGAATGTACATTTATTAGAGAGGTATAAGTTTCCAATGAACCGGACAAATATGATTTTCAATATGGACGCGATTTCATGCGAAACGGTGAATTAGAATGCAGCAAGATCATTATCATTATAAAAATTGAATTTATTTATATTTGCCATTTAATAGTATTAATTACGCATTCATGATAATTTAAAATAACATACAGATAAACAACGAACGGCAGTACCAAAGTGAGCCGATTCTGAAATGTTAGTGATTCATTTTTACTATCAATGTTTGCAAGGGAGATAGAGTACAAATGAATATTGTTAAGAGTGACACGATAGGTCATATAGAAAACTTTAAAATGCCGAAATATTCGAAAAACATAATACTTGTTGGAAATGTTTAACTTTCACGATTCACGGATTTTTCTCAATTTGCGCGACTCCTTTTTACGCATTTAAAATTAAATAATCAAAGCGGGTATTAAGAAAATACGCCAATTTACGAACCCGATGTAGTTTCACCGAATCTTACCAAGTCTTCCGAAGATACCCACAAGGCAATTATCAATTTTAAACCACTTATTTCATCTGAAATAAACATTTAGGTTAAGAAATAACTCATACATTAAAAGATGACTTTTGAGTTTATAAGAGCAGTGATAATTAAATATTTACATTTATAATTTAAAAGCTAAGATGGTAGACTTCTTTATGTATTTTCTTATACAGCTTGAAAAATCCCCGACTATGAGGATTCACGACCGCCGAGAGCTTTTTAATAAGTTTGCGCATTATTACATTTTATATTCTCAGGGACTAAAAACTTTCTTTTTATTTCCAAACACTAATTTAGATTTGACTTCATTTTCATTCTCGCCACCTGATCCCTAAGCTATTTTCAACCTCCGCAATATGCCCTTAAATTCTCGCCTTCTCCTTCTTTCTTTCAACATTAAATAAATATATTCCCCCCCCCCTCTCTCTCTCTTATTTTAAAGCTCTCTTCACAATTCCCATAATCTTCTTTCCTGGTACTCATTCGCATCCCTTAATCTTTAACCCATCACCGAGGTTTAATTTTTCGCAGAAATAAACTAAGGTTTCCGCCTTGATTCTAGAGAAAATTTCCTCGCCTCCCTACATATCCCTTTACTTATATTCATACTCATTTCCATAGCCGTAAGTTTTTAATTTTCTCTTTTTCCGCTTCTTAGCCTCATCCTAGAATCTCTCTCTTTCGTTCGGATTGTTTCAAAACTTTCATCTTACTTCAATGGATTTTATAATAACAGCTAGAGTTCGAGTAATAAAGGTAACTTAAACACAGCGGAAACGAAACCTTACTTTATTTCTTCAGGAATATTAAGGTTCAAACCAACTCCTTTTGATATTGACTTCTTTAGTTATTACAGCTTCCCAAATAGAAGCAGAAGACAATATCGTATTAAAAGTCAACTGTTTTCGTAGATATATTTATTTTAGTAATTAGATGAACATTTTCCTGGAATTGTTATTCGATGTCAATCGTTGTATAAAATGGTACGCTGCTTACAGTTTTAATTACATTAGACCATGAAAACTTTGTTGTGAAATTTGCCAGTTTTATGAAGCGAAAGTAAGCGAAATTATATTGTTCTACTTACGTTTCTACATGAACTCATTTGACTACGACTTATTTATTGATAAATAAGGAAAACCAAGTTAGATGAACACACAAGAAAAATTAACGCTTGTCATATTGGCGAGTTATAGCACAACGATTAGTATCAAATTTACGCAGATTCATGAAATTTTAAGGCAAATTTTAATATTGAAATCTAGTTAACACTTTTATCGCTGGAAAGTTAATTATATTACAGCATAAGATATTGTGGTGATAATTTCGAATGATCAAATTTCATAATATTCAAAGCGATTAAAATTCCCGGGGAATTAAGTGTTCGCAATTCTGCTTTTGCATTAAACGATGAATTGAGTCTTCGCAATTCTAGTTTTTCATTAAAACGGTAAAACCGCTAAATAAAGAAATAATTCATCTAAAGATAAACGTTTGCATAAATGCCACAGGAGACATACACGAATACATCATGGAATTGCGTTAAAACTTTACCTAATGTTAAAGTTCACTAAGCACCTAACTTATCGTTATTCGAGTATACTTAAGAAGTACGTACACTGATATATATTTAGAGCGTTCCGATAGAATATTCCAGGAAATACTGCTTACTGGTCTTCCAAGTAAAACAACCAGGAAAAGGTCAAAATAAACTTGAAATGTAAATAGCAACATCTTTTTTTATGTACCGCTTTTCTGCGCTTCTTCATGCAGTATATTCCCAATTATCTTCTCCATATAGGCAGGACTATGTGTTTTCTTGCGGATTTTTTTCTAATTCCTGCATTTCTTATTCATTTTTACCTTTAACAAGTATAATGAAGATTTCCTATTAAGAGCAAATCGGTTAGTTTTCAATAGAACCTTATCCAGCGCGGATTATTCCCTTATATATTTTTCGCAGTGACCTTTGGTCCCACTACGGGAGGATCTATATCTAAAAAAAACCTTATTTTTTCGTAAAAGTATACTGCGGATAACGCTTCTCTATTTTCCCCCAAAATTAATTTGCATATATTATCCCGTCGTATACGCGGTTATGTGGGAGTGGAAGGATATTTAACGGTTTAAAATCTCCCGTAAAAGCGGCCTCATGGGGCTTCCGTTTTTTTTATTTATTTATTCTTCGCCCACTTCGTTATCTGTTATTTATCGCCGTGTTTTTTCCCTCTCGCATCGCTCCAAGGGAAAGAGAATCCTACTTCTAGCCATTTTGTCTATTACGTTTTTTTCCCTATCTCTCTCTCTCTCTCGGTTCATTTCCTTATATTTTTTATCTCTCGAGGTCGTCCCAAAACTTTTGCGTACAGCATTTTTTCTCATCGGCTTAAAAAAAAAGTATTTTAATTTCTTTCCTCCGTCTTATCTCCTCGGACGTAATCTCGCCTCTTCCTTCTTCTTTCGGTTTTATTATTATTATTTTTCCTCTTTCACGTTCTTCGTCTCATTTCCCACGGGAATGCCTTCTTTTCTTTCCTTCTGCACTTTATTTTCCCCGTTATTTCCCACCTTGATCGAAATATTTCGGTTTTTACGTCGACGCGTTTTCACTTTTACCACTTTTTTTTTACATTATGGTGCACTTAAATATAATGTATGCATATGCGAAGATGCTCAAAAAGCATCCGCAATATATTTTTAATAAATTTTATTTCACCCGGTTTATAACGGTATAACTTTTCTAACATTATATCCCAGCTTCTCGATGCAATTGGTCATGCAGTCAGTTTTATTATACCATCAAAACAATGCCTTTGGCTGTGCGAGGAACCGTCCATGCATCGTTTTCTTCAAATGGCCATCTTCTGCAAAACGACGACCTCTCAAAACACACTTCAGAGGTCCAAACAAAGGAGGGAATTCTGGACTGTATGGTGGATGGTCGAGAACCTCAAACTTCAGTTGGTGAAGTTTCCATTGCGTAGGAAGCAGCACGGGGGGTGGGTTTACGTGCAACAAAAAGGCCACCCTCTGATAGCATACCTCTACGTCTTGTTCGTAATTCTGGCTTCAATACGTTTCGCTGCATGTGGAAATACGTTGATCCTCCTTTTCTTGTTGGCCTTCAATAATTGGAACTTGTGCGTATCGGTCCCACGTGTCTTACGGCCTTCTCTGCCAGTGCTCTCGATTATATTTGAGATCCATGCGGTGGCACTCTAGACATCTAAAGCTGATCATAACTTCTTGTAATATGACCCGCCTACTGTCACTTTATCGCCTTAACTCCTCTAATTACATCCTCTTTCTTACCCAATCGTTCTCGATGCGGCCTCTTCCAGTGTCCCCTAGAACAGTATCTCAACCGGTGGGACGTGTCCCACTGGTGGGACTTGAAAGCCGTCTAGGTGGGACCAGAGCCGGCTGAAGACATTTTGGCACCCCAATCGGTTAGACTTTTTGGCACCTTCTCCTTTATATAGTTAACAGTATCTGGCGTAACTTATAAAATTTCTTCATATTGTCTAAATAAAAGAGATTTTCTCGGTAGTTCCACAAAAATTAATTTTTAAAATAAATAAATAAATAAATTTTTGTGGAATTACCAAGTAAATCTTTTTATATCGACCTTCTCCTTTGAGTTTACCAGTTATTAATGTACTACTCATATGCTTATAAACGTAGTAATGCTTTTATTAGAAAAAGTGGGGTTTTTCTTTATATCATGGTGGGACCAGGGTTTCCTGAAAATGTGGTAGGTGGGACGCAGGAGGCAAAAGGTTGAGAACCACTGCCCTAGAATACGTACATCTCCCCGTACTCCTCAGCGTTGTTTGGAGGTACTGAACTAATCTGGCGTTCATGGTCAATATTTCGCAACCGCAGATCAGAAAAGGCAGAACATATATTGGTCATATAATCTCCTTTAGGGAAGGACTGGGATATTTGATTTTAAGATGTTTGCATCCCGTCCGAACGCACTCCATGCCGGTTGGTTTTTTCCAAAAAGTGATCCGCAGGTACATGAGTTGTCCTAAGTAAACATCCCTGCTTACTATTCTCATTCTATTCACCGTTACCTCCGTCCAAATCTTTATCTGCACATTCCCATGCATTACAAAATAACACATCCTTTTAACCGCTCCGCTGTCTTCCATTTCGTCTTCATCTATTATTTTTTAATTCAAGCCATTTTCTCCTTCTTCCTCACGATTTAATCGTTCTACTTCTGCTCTCATTTTTTTACGTGCTTTTCCACGAAGAACAAGCGAGGAAAAGAGACGAGTCTCTCTCCTGTTCTCCGTGTTCGACATCTGATCCTCATCCTCTTTCGCCTTTCCCCTCTTCTCCTTTCCGTCTTTCTTTCGCTTTCCTTATATCTATCCAAAATCTCACTTATACACGCCACAAATTTCCCCCTCTCTTCTCCATTATTCTCGTCTCTTACTTGCTGCTCTCTTCTCTCAAGAGTCGCGCCAACTCCCGATCGATATTCAACACGGTCCCTTTTCACTCTCTATCCCTCACCCGATATCTACCACGACACCTCAGAAACCCATTCAACTCTCCTCTACTTCTCTCCTCTCCCCTGTAATCTTAATCTTCTCTCTCTCTCTATCCTCCTTTCCCAGTCACTTCATCTCACCCTCTCCATTCTTTTCCCACTTAATACATCATCTTCCACTTCCTTCTATTCTTCTCCGTGACACACCATGGTGTCGTTCCCCTTCGTCTTCATCCTGCTCTCGTCTCACTCTCTCTCACCTCTCTTTCTTTCTTTCAACCATCTCACTCAAAAAAACCTCGCGCCAATCCTTTTCCTTTGCGGGGAAAGTCTTTTCCTCCTCCACCGTTGCGTGCGTTGCAGTCTGCCTGCACATGTGTGCACTAGAATAATAACTCGTCATATGACGGGTAACATAAAAAATTATAACATACTGAAAACATTAAAATTAATTTCTATATAATAACTAGCAGAATTTCCCGTTGAATCTCAGCACAACATACAAACTCTTAAAAATACCTATATAGTAGATACTTTTTAACTTACAATTACCTTTTCTTAACAATTAATAATATTTGCTTGTAACAATCCGTTTCCGAACGTATTGCATTTAAATAAAGTGGAAAGAACACGAAACGAAACAATACGAAAACTACAAAAACCACCAAGAAAAAAGAAATGAATTAAACGCTAACCAAAAGCCGGCAGAAAAGGATGTAAACCGACAAATACATAATCGTGGAGCATAAATTAAGAGTACAACCAAAGAATATAAGTTCAATGTAAAAACCACCAAGAAAAAAGAAATGAATTAAACTGTAACCAATAGCCGGCATAAAAGGTGTAAACCGACAAATAGGTAATCAAGGAACAAAAATCAAGAGCACAACCAAAGAATATAAACAAAGAATACAAAATGAACAACTAAGAACGAAAACAAAGAAAACAAACAAAGAACACAAAAAATGGACATGAAACGAAAGCAAATGAAAACAACAAACTAACCACAACCAACCAACGAATAATCTCCTAAAGCTCAATGTATCTGATGATGGCGACTGACGCTTTATATTCAGTTGCTAAATAAACAACCAACAATCACAAAATAGCGTGTCGTAGTGATGAGTAAATATTGACTACGCGGAATATGAGTTTGTATGTCAACATAATAACAGGATAAACTAAATAAGAATACCTATTATTACTCTAAATAGATATAAAATTATTGATCTTAATTGTGTTCTCCATCGTAATTAATTGAATAATAGATTGAGATATTCGAACGAATCGATTTTAAATAATGTAGTAAAATGTTTTACTTTTCTAACGTAATTAATTACGTGAGTGTATCGGTAGTGTTTATATTTTACCCATGGAACCGCAGACACGAATTCTTAATTTTAGTTCAGAAGACATAATAAAGTTCAACAAAAGTATTATTCAAATAAAATCTTTCGAAATTCACTGCGTTACGTGTTCAAACGTTAATCTAATTTAATTCTCGTATTAAAATAACAATTATTCAAGAGTGAACCTTATTTCCAATTGATAAAACATTCTTTTAATTCAAAACGATATTATATATTACAAAAAAGTATCTAATTATTATTGAAACGCAAAATGGATGAGCATAGGAAAAAACTTGCGTGTTAGCCTGAAATACTCAATTCCGTTTTTATTGATAAACTGTTTCCATGATAAACAAACACCTTAACGACCCGTGTTTTTAAATAAAATAAACATAAAACAAAACACAAAAACTTTAACGTAGTAATTGAATTATATATCTTCAGTAATTTTCACTTAAACAAAATATGAAATAAAATAAGACAAAAGGCATATAAAAACAATTTAACTTATATCCAAACATACCTATAATGCGAATGACACGATTACAGAAAAAGAAACAGTTCACTAATGTTTATTCGCAGAATTAACCTGTGTATAGAAGATCATAAATAATGAACGAAAAACAAACAATCTAATCAGAAGATATTAAATGAGTATTTCATCAACTACTTCTACGTTTACGATATGTTTATGGTTCAAACGTAATTTGTTTACATCGGTTGCTAAGTATATCCAAATGCTGAGCAATAATGAAAAATAAGATTTTTCCTTCAATTCGTCTTATTTGATCTGTAAGCTCCTCTTTTAAATAATTATTCCAAAGGAGGAGATAATTTACCACAAAAAAGTCTGCGAGAGCATATGTCTGCGATGTGTATGTAAGGAGTTAAAAAATTCGAGAAATTTACGAAAAAATTTTAAATGGAAATCCCACATATAAACGAAAATATTTTATTATAATTAAATAGTACACCGAATCGGTTTAAAAACCTTACTACACCACCGTACACATGATAACGGTTAATATGACACCTTCCTCTTTTTTCTGCGTGTTGTAATTTCTGAGCCTTAGTAGAACATACATACATACAAACACCTTACTTTATAGATTACGTTAACATCGTAATAATATATGGCACTGTGTCCTTTACCTTTCGTTAAACACTTTAATTAGGTTATCCTAACTGATAACACAATACACTTCTTCTTGCTTGCTTCTTTCAAGAAAAATAAGCTTTTGAAGATTACGGCGACTTGATGAATTAATTCCAAAACAATACACGTTGCATAGCAACTCATGCTAGATTAAGCGTTAAAATCACAAAAAATACGCACTTTTACGTATTTCTTAAAATTTAAATGGAATATATGTACAATAAAAGACCGTTACAGTAAAATAATATAGAATTTCGTTCGTCTTTTAGTTTTTGTTTGAAGTTTCCATAGTTTCCATGTTAATATTTAGGTATTTAATAAGCAAAAGAAAAAAACGTCTGCACGGTCAAAATCGTTTTTTCTCGTGCTTTTAAATGGCAATACGTAAGGATATCTGGATATCTAACCTAGGACATTTTATGTAAAAGTAATAACATTTTCTAGTAGTTAGTGCAGTCATATAAGAATACACCAAATGTCATATTTCTAGTTGCTTCCATTGCTGAGATATTGAAAGATTCTTAAGAGCGTTATATACAGAAAGAAGGAAAGAAAGAATTGGAAAAGTATATGAGTGCATGAGTGTATATTATGTTGCGCGCGCGTGAATATATGTGCGTCTGTGTAAATACATTATGCGTTAGCATGAATATGTATGTGTATGAATATAGATGTGCTTGTCTGAATATGAGTGCGAACGTGTTTATGTGCTACCTTTGTGTATGAATATAAATGTGTTTGTCTGAATATGAGTGCGAATGTGTTTATGTGCTACCTTTGTGTATGAATATAAATGTGTTTGTTTGAATATGAGTGCGAATGTGTTTATGTGCTACTTTTGTGTAAATATGTGTTTGTTTAAACATATTTTTGAGAACACGTATGCGTGCATGTGTGTACATATGTGTGTTTATGTGAATATGCATGTGTGAATGCGCATGAATAGGTGCTTGCGTGAGTACGTGTGAATCTGCGACTGTCTTCGTGTGAATATATGAGCGCGTGCGTGGAAACGAGCAAGAGAGAAGCAGCGTTTTGGTCAGAGGACGTTCGGAAAAGAAAAGCTAGACTACGTGACAGTGACTGTTATGTACGAACAGGCAGGAAACCAAAAACGCGAGTGTTATTTTTAGATGCGTTTTAGTTTGGATTCTTTTCGCAGGAAGTGCACGACATGTCGTCGGGAAAATGCAAAAAAATGGCGACAGCAGTACAAACACGTACGAGTGAAGGTTTACAAAAGAGGACGCTGGTTATAGATTTGGACTCCTTTTTTTTCGTTGAAAGTATACTTTCTAAGGAAAGATTACAGAAAATGTAACGATAATCATGTAAAAACTTCCATATACCTTCTTATTTAATGACAACGGTTACTTATTTATCATTACCAATTGTTTTTCTTTAAATAATTCGAATTAATGAAATTTTATTGTGGCCGCACCGAAAATGTCTGGTGGCCGCACTTGAGAACCCCTGGACTATAGAGGGAGCAAACCTCGGGGGCGGAGCATTTTAAGCTGAGTTGCCGTGACGAGTTCTCTCGATTTATTCGTGAAAAAAATGCACCTCGAAAAAAAAAACCACCTGTTTTTTTCTATTTACGGACTCCATCCTTCCGCACGTTATCTCTCCGGGATAAAGAGTAGACAAAAATGTTGGACCTTCAACGTCACTCATCTTCCAGCGCGAGAGATATGAAAGGATTTCGTAAAAACGGTTAATATGAGACTTCACCGAGTTTTGCACGCTAAATTGTTTCGTGACGTACTAAACAGAAATATGCAAGTGTTAATAACATATAACATAACATAAATTTCTATGAAATACGACAAGATATATTGTCAAAGGCAAGAAAAATTACAGGGTTATACAAATACAGTAAGTCCCCGACTTACACGGTTAATTCGTTCCAAAAATTTCCGTGTAAGTTGAAAACCATGTAGGTCGAACAATGTTTAAACCAATACCTTTTTGGAAGCAACGCAGTCGGCTGTGCAGTACTACCGGCAGTGTAAAGAGAACTTCAGTGGAAATGTACGGCAAACGCCATCTTTTGAGTAGCTGGTCAAGTAACCTAATACGTACGGCAGTTACACAAATTTGTCATTCACTTCACTGGATAATTAAAGCCGAAAAAAGTAGAGCTTATAAAAACAAAATGTTAAGAAAATGAAAATTTATTCATTACAATACATCATACTTAAGTAAAAATTATAGTAATTGCAAGAAGATACATAGTATACAGGGTGATTCACGAAAATATGGAATAACTTCAGGAGCTGATTTCTGAGGTCCATTATGAACAAAAAAGTTCATATAAACGTGTCCGATTCCGAATAATTAAAGAGTAATGGCTGTTTGAAAATTAGAAAAAGGCAAGGCAATATCCAGAACTCGGGAAACAATTGCCGACCAGTACGCGACGCGTTCTCTGCTACAGTGTTTATTTGCTTGTTTATTTACTTACATTGTCAAATACGAACGTGCGTATTATTAAAGTAGGTTTTCAAAACACCACCTTCAACTTAAATGCATTTCGCCGCTCGTGTGTGAATCGTGCTCGTTGCACGCCGAAGTTCATCATGACTGTCTTTTCTGTGAGCCACAGCATTCAATACGCGATGAAGTAATGCATCCCGTGTTTGCACTTTAGTATGGTAGACAAGATCTTCCATCCACCCCCACAAGCAGAAATCCAAGGGGTTTAGGTCTGGGGACCTAGCTGGCCAATTTTGTGGACCATCGCGACTGATCCATCGCCCAGGGAACTGCTCATTGAAGTAACCACTGCACGGAAACAATGAGGTGGAGGTCCGTCATGTTGGAAGTACATTCGAAGTCTTGTAGCCAGGGGCACATTTTCTAACAGTTGCGGCAATTCGTTTTGCAAAAATTGTAAATAAATCTGTCCAGTAAGATGACCCTCAAAAATGAATGGACCAATTACCTGATCACACAACATCCCACACCACACATTAACACTGAATCGGTGTTGAAAGTTACTGTTCACAGTGGCATGGGGATTAATTTCCGACCAAACATGGGAATTTTGTGTGTTGTTAACACCGTTGCGGACAAGGTCATGGACGTGCAGGCGCATGAGTTAAGAGTGCGATTCACAGTGGTGCGATGCCGAAAATCTACAAGCAGCCATAACTCCGCAAATATTCAGAGTCGGACACATGTTCATATGAACTTTTTTGTTCTTAATGACCTCAGAAATCAGCTCCTGAAGTTATTCCATATTTTCGTGAATTACCCTGTATACGTATTTAAGCAGATTCTGTAGGTGACAACGGCATTACATCGTTTGTCTCTGTTTTACGTATGTACTTGTCCAGTGATGTTTGTATAAATTGTATAGTAGCTTTTTCCTTCTCATCATAATTTTATAGCATGCAATTGCATCATTACCTGCTCTAGATACCTTCGTGAACCGTTGGGTGTTTGGGTCCTGCGCCTCTAAACCAGCCAGTGCTTTCTCTATCATGTGAAAACATTCTGCCATCTGTTTAGTTTAAAACTTTTTGGTGGCTCAGCGTCCTGTTCTTCCTCTGAAATATCGCCTTTCTTTCACTGGTCTTCAAGCTTCATCAAATCTTCGTTGCACAATTCCTTTGCATCACATTGTAATAATTCATGAAAATCATTTGCTTCGACATTTAATTCTAACGTCCTGCCCATTTCTACGAGTTCATCGAATACATCTTGCTCTTCAAATCCCCCGAATTCCTGATTAAACTGGGGGATGAGCTTTTTCCAAACAGCATTCATGGTAGATGAAGTAATTTCACGCCAGGCAGCATCGATGTTCTTAACAGCTTTATAAATATCATATTCTTTCCAGAACTGCTTCTATGATATTCCATTCTCCCCTTCAGCAGCTTTCACTGCTTGGTTGAACGTTCTCCGTAGATAATATTTTTTAAAAGTCTGTATGACTCCTTGATCCATCAGTCGTAACAGATAAGTTGTGTTTGGGGGCACGTACATCACCTTGATGTTTTCATGATAGTCACACAGAGTAGCTGGGTGGCCTGGGGCATTGTCAACCAACAACAATATCTTAAATGGTATGTTATTTTCCTCGCAATAGTTTTTGACCTCAGGCACAAAACTGTGGGAAAACCAGCCTTGAAAAATTAGTTGAGTCACTTTGGATTAGATTTTCATATAACAGGCATTGAAGCCTTTGCAATGTTTTTGAGGACCCTAGTGTTTTCACTGTGGTAAACTAACAGTGCTTTTATTTTGCAGTCCCCAGCAACATTTCCTCCTACTAGGAGCGTCAGCCTGTACTTTGATACCTTGAATCCTGGAATAGTTTTTTCTTCTTTCGCGATATAAGAACGATCTGGCATTTTCTTCCTGTATAACCCAGTTTCGTCCACATTAAATATCTGTTGTGGACGGTAATCCTCATTTTCTATGACTTCTGCCAAAATCTTAGGGAACTCTGTGGCTGATATTGTGTCTGCACTAGCAGCCTCACCAGTCACTTTGATACTGTGCAGTTTACCACGAACCTTAAACCTATTAAACCATCCAGAACTTGCGTTGAATGTATCACTACTCTCACCATGCTTATCTTTTAGATCTTCAAAAAGACTCAAGGCTTTTTCCTGTATGAGCCTAAGGCTTAAGGCATTCGTCGTTGGTATTGATCTTCAATCCAAACAGTCAGTAATTATTCTGTTTCTTCTATTAATATGCCTCTTTACTTCGTAATAATTGTAGACTGCATTGGCACAGAACTTTTTACGTTCTTTAATTCGATCTTTATCCCTTATAATTGTTCTAATTGTCGACTCATTCATCTCATAAACACGCACAATGTCAACAAACTTTCCATCTTTGTCATGCCTTTTAATAATTTCTACTTTCGTTTCCAAAGTTATAGTGTGCCTCTTCTTATTAACACTCCCAATAATGTCACCACTCTTACGTTCTCAGCCATAATGAGGGCTTATACCTAGTTCGTTAATCAAGTTTGTTTTAATGTAATTACGAGATACCTTTCATGCACTTAAAAGCTATATCACAATAAAAAAAATCTGGTGGCCAACACATGACTTTCTCCATATTTGGGGTATAGTTATTTAAATTATTATGAATAGCATTATAAGGCAAAATTATTATTTCGTATGGTAAAAGAATACAGTCGTCCTTATTGCCGTAAATTAGGTATATTTTGAATGTTTACAGAATTCATCGGTACATGGTTGTGGCGCTGTATACTAGAAAAAGCAAAATATCTTCGAAATGGATGGTTCTACGAAAATTTGTTTCAAACAATACTTGTAAGAAGTATTATTCTATACAACTTTGGTCCTCAAGAAGATTACCAATTACGACGATTTTAGGGAGATATTTGACGGAAACCGAAAAAACCGATTATTTATAAATAATTCCTAAACAATAACTGATATGGAAAATTGTTCCAAATGAAAGTTGTAGGAAATTACATTCTCTATAACATTTGTATAGAATTGTATATACGATAATGCTGTTTTAATGGCGAAATATCGCAAAAACCGAATC
This sequence comes from Uropetala carovei, assembly GCA_036926305.1. Classification (NCBI taxonomy): domain Eukaryota; kingdom Metazoa; phylum Arthropoda; class Insecta; order Odonata; family Petaluridae; genus Uropetala; species Uropetala carovei. Next base: position 17,560,742 of record JAXCHB010000033.1, on the reverse strand, counting down.
GGGTTTCGGATAAACCTCGACTTCCGGTTAACCGTTACTGTCCAAAAATTAATCAGTTCTTTGTGCCCATACCAAAGTGTTATATTTGAAATTTGGTAACGATATGGCAAGTACTTTTTGAGTTAGAGCGCCCACAATCACATACACACGCACACACAGACATTCCGAAAATAGTCTAAACGTGTTCTAGGGACCTCAAAACGTGTATTTTCGTTGAAATCTCGAAGTCGATTTTTTTCGTGATCACAATACTTTCCCATTACTACGTATGGAGAAAGTAACCAATCTAACAAAAGCACTTCTGTCTGCTACGTTTCCTGCAGTGTACAAGTATCGCCATCTATCGAGCAGCTCCCTAACTAACTGTATACGCGCGGCAGTTCAACTACACTGATGACACATTCTAATCTGCGGATCCGTGTAAGTCGAGGACTTATTGTAATGGAAAATTATTAGATAATAAAATGTTTAGACAGAAAAGGCCTACAGTTTCCAGTTAAAAATATGAGAGAGCATTTGCAATATCAACTTTACAAAAGGAATAACTTCAAGAATTATAAATTGGAACGATTGGGCACACACACATATGTATACATAATACACAGACTATAGAGTGAATATATTCTTTAACGAATAGCTTTCAGTTTTTAGTAGGTGACAATACGTAAAATAAATCCTGATATGTAAGAAAACTGGACTCATCGATCCAAAGGAATAAAGTATATATCAATCAAGATCATCGAATTGAACTAATTATATAAGCAATTACGTTAAAAAGGCTTAGGAGCCATATTTGAAATGGGCATCGGCAAACCGTAACGCAAGCGATTTCCGCGACAGAAACGTGACGGATTGACGATTTTTAACCGATAAAATTGGAACAGACGTGACACATTTGCGTTCAATGAAGCATATTTTTGGATAGCGTCATTTGTACGGTACCGCGCTGCAATGTAAAAGCGGACGAGAGAAGAGATGGAGAGAGAAATAAAATAATTCTACGAAACGTTTACAGCACCCGTCGCTCGCGTTTAGGCGGCACCGGTCGCCGGAAAATGTGATCCTCCCGCGGAATTATACGGGAGTTGGAGTATCCTCGCACGCTGAATACTAAAATGTTACACGAATTTAGCGCACGAGAAACTCGTTTTATTGGGTTCTTGCCGAATGCCGCCTCAACCGAAATTCAACGGCTTATTACATTACCCACACCGTATCCACGCCTCAAATTGCATATATATAAATTAATATCAGAGTAAAAATTTTCGCGACATATATATTTCGCGAAAAAAAAAATATATATATGAAGTTTTTCTGAAACGAGAGAACTAGATGGAACTTAAAAACTGTTACGACTGACGGCGAATAAATACTAATTCGTAAATTCCGATCCTGGATGTGCGTTCTTCTTTTACCTGCAAAGTATAATGCTAAAATATTTCGAGGCGGTGCAATCAATGGCGCGTATCCTCTATGATACTAATTATCATCTAATATCAATGAAATTGTAAGTTAATTTATAGCAAAGTAACAGTAATATAACGGGAGTGTGTTTCCAGAAAATTCGCCAACGCGTGGAGCGGCATCTTTGATGGATCGTTGAACTGCACAAATTTCCAAGTAGTATGTACTATACTATGGATGATAAGATATAATTTTTCTACTCGAACCCGTAAGCACGATTCAATATTTTAAATCTGAAATTCTTTGTCCTTACACTTTCACTTTCGAATGAGGCGCAAAAGTTTAAAATCAGTCAAGTATTCTAGGAAAGATTCACGAACAAACTCGTACAATCATGAATTTTATACAGGCCAGTAACCCGCCCGTCAAAAATCACTAAAGAATGAAATTAAAACTCTGGCCATTCTCTCATACTCTTTCTCTCCCTCTATCTCATTCTTTTCCCTCTCCCTGCCTCTATTTCTACCACGGCGGTAGAATCTCTCTCTGTATATAATGCAGTCAGTGATGCGTACACCGTCACAGACATACGGACAGACACTCGAGACTTATTATATAATAAGGATATGTATTTGATTTGTAGGCGCATTTAGAAAGATTTTAGCTCTAAGCACCATTCTCATGGTGCTTTGTACGAATCAAGAAATAATATTCCGCGCAATATCAGGAGAATTGATAAAATCGCGCTCTTTAAATGAAAAAAATAAGAGAAAATCGAACAGAAAATGGGACGAGTAGGATTTGTATTCTTTTCTAAGCAGAAGTCTACGGCAATCTAAGCCGCTATAAGGTTCTCAGTTATTATTTAATTCGTCCGATTTTTTCCTCTTATCGCTCTATGGATATCCGCCTGTGAAAAGAATGCAAATGGTTACCGTGAGAAAGATATATATATATATATATAGAGAGAAAGAGAGAGAGAGAGAGGGAGAGAGGGAGAGAGGGAGAGAGGGAGAGGGAGAGAGGGAGAGAGGGAGAGGGGGAGAGGGAGAGGGGGAGAGGGGGAGAGGGAGAGGGGGAGAGGGAGAGGGGGAGAGGGAGAGAGGGAGAGGGAGAGAGGGAGAGGGAGAGAGGGAGAGATGGAGAGAGGGAGAGGGAGAGAGGGAGGGAGAGGGAGGGGGAGAGAGAGAGAGAGAGAGAGAGAGAGAGAGAGAGAGAGGGGGGGGGGAAGCCGGAAATGCACACGCGGCACAGTTTCGGTTGAGCGTGCCCGAAAAAAACGGAGAATCCTTAAAAGTGCTGCATTCAATCTCTCCGACGGACGCGTCGCCATTGTTGGAGGACGGAGAACATTTCCATCGCCAGAAATGGGAGAAATACGGAAGAAAAAAAATACTTCCCGATTCTATCCAGCAAGCGAATCCGTCGTCCGCGTTATATTTTTTCCCTCTCCAGAGATATAAAAAAAGATTTTTTTCGTAGAAAAAATGGCTGAAAAAGATTATCTTCGATGACGCAAATTTGAAAAGAGCAACGTGAAGAGATACAGAGTTCCCAGCGGACGAGAAGGGATGGACGGATTATGAATTATTATTTTTCATTTATACGAATTTGTATCGGTACTATTTTTCATCCTTCTGGCGGCAAATAAAATTCGATGGGACTATAGTCTCGAAACATCTCTCGAATAAACGACGCTTTATCTTGTCTGAAAATTTGGCATTTCGTAGCGACGAGGTTCAATTTTTTCTCAAATGAATTTCGAAATAATAACGACGGATGCCGAAAAATATTGCGACATTAATTGCCACAATAATCTGATATGAAACGGCTAAACATTCTTGACTCATTTCAATAAAACGAACCAGTTACAATTTATTGATTAACAATTCATAGATCTCCAACGTATATTTTATCTAACTGAACTAATAAATTAACTTTTTCTTATATTTTCGTAGGCGAATATTTCGCTAAACTTTAAATTACTCAATTTATGAGACGAATTATCGGCTCGAAATTTATTCAACCAAGGAAATTTCTGCATGGGACTCACGAAACAAAACAGTAATCAACTTGACAATTTAATAAACATTGAAGTTGGAAATTTAACCGATTGACGACTGATTTGAAATTCGTCATAAATGCCGAAAATAGACAGTCTGCGTAGAATTTTGTCGGATTCCATTAAATTTTGCATGTATTCGCTTTTACATAACAGGTCTTCGTGCGAAATCTATTGATTATTCGTTTTAAAACCGCCTTCACTCTAAACATTTTACGATCATTCAATAAGGGGAATTTAATTTATTTTAATGGAGTATTGCGGTTGTCATAAGGATAACTGGAAGCTAATTGTCTCACACTGTGCATTTAATTAATATTTAAATAAAAATACTACCGATAAAATATTGCCTCCAGAAAGTACGCCTTTACCAAGTACATACAAGAAACTTTTTAAACTTCGATTATTTACTGTTTCATGTGACACCCATCCGGCTAACACGTAATTTTTCAAAGCCCTCCTTAAAGCGCCAATTCATTCGAGAGACCGTAAAAAAAAAAACTCTCCTGACGTCATCCATCTTTCACTTCCTGCCTTAATTGGACCCGACTCACGCGGACAACGGACAGATCCCTTCCCACCTCCCCCCATTTATATAAAAAAACCGCATTAAAAAAATCCCTCAATTAATTGATCGATTAATCAGTCCGCGGTCCGCTGGTTCACTCGTGCAGTCTACCGACAATGCTTACCCGCTTCGCCCGCGTAAAAAAACCTACCCTCCGTTCCAACCAAAAAACAACTTTCGCTCGGCCCTCTCCCTCCCTTTCTCCCACTCTCTACCGACAAGTATTCCATTACCCGAGTTCTCTCCGTAAAACAATCAATCAATACGTGAACCGAAAGCACTTTTCTATGGGCACCTCTCTCGCATATCTTGTGATATTTGGTCCACCATCGTCAAAACGTCCGGATTTTTTTTTCAGAGAAGTTATTTTTCTACGAATATTTCTTCTTTTTTACTTTCTCATGTACGAAGTATATTGAGAAAGTATTGTAATAGCGAAAACATACGGTCTCGAGATTTTGATGGCAATACCTATACGTTTTAGATGTACCTGAGTCTGAAAAATTGGTTTCCGCAATGCCGTCTGCTGCCTGTGGGTCTGTGTGTCCGCGGCTCTAGAGCCTAAACAGTAGGCTCTCTTACTTGGGCATTTCATCATGAAGAAATGGTTAACACTGATTAATAATTAAGGAAAGTTTATTCTACGCATTTTTAACAACAATTTGATTTTCTCAAAAACGGCTACAACGATTTTGATCAAATTTCGTACAGTCACTTGAGTTTGTCTTCAATAATACTATGTAGTTCACATTTATCAAAAAATGAATATAAGGCTAGTTTATTCTAGGCATCTTTAACAACAATTTGATTTTCTAAAACATAGGTACAACATACATTGTACAAACTTTCTCATATACTAATGCGTCGTTTAGTTATCTTTAGAAAATGAAAATCGTATTAGCCGGTTTTTAGAAAATCCAGTTTTGTTAAAGTTGCCCAGGAATAAACTAGCCATATATTCATTTTTTGAGGAATATGAAGTATGTTGTATTATTGCAGACGTATACCCAAGTAACGGTACGAAATTTTATCAAAATCGTTTCAGCCGTTTTTGAGAAAATCAAATTAATGTTATAGTTGCTTAGAATAAACTTGCCTTATATTCACTTTTTCATGGTTGACATTGCTCAATCATTAAGGGAAGTTTATTCTACGCATTTTTAACAACAATTGGATTTTCTTAAAAACGGCTACAACGATTTTGATCAAATTTTATACAGTTACTTGAGTTCGCGTCTTCAATAGTACTACATATTTAATTTTTCCCAAAGAATGAATATAAGGCTAGTTTATTCCCGGGCAACTTTATTACAATTGGATTTTTGAAAAAATGTCTCATGCGATTGTCATCGAATTTCGTGTAGTTATTTAAGTTGATGTTTATAAAGATTCTACATAGTTCATATTTTTCAAAAGATAACTAAACGACGCATTACTATATTAGAAAGTTTGTACGAAGTATATTGTACCGATTTTTCCTTCAATTAGTTCCTTCAGCAAACAATCTCTTCTCAGTACATGTCCTAACCTATTAATTAGCCTTCCTCTGATTTATCACCTGTAGTATTTTTCTTCTTTCAGCTACTCTCTGTAGCACTTCTTCATTTGTTACCCTATCTGTCCAGCTAACCCTTTCCACCCTTCTTCATGCCCACTTCATATATCGTATCTCTTAATTTCCCTTTTATCTCTTCCCATTTCTTTTACCCTGTCTCCATTCTCTCTATCATATCCTCTTTTCGCAGTTCCATCTACGTCGCTTATTTCCCGTAGCCCTGAATTCCCTTCAATTTTGCACGCGAGCTATTCTTCTCCTACCTTTTTTTTCGCAACCTAGTGAAATTTGTTCGCTCCCATTGTTGTCTCTGCTTCGGGGCATTGTGCTCGTCCGTTACGCTCGCGGTCAGTTTATTTTCTAAAAGAGGAGGATTGTTATTATTTTTCCTTCATTTCCTCCGTCCAGCTTCCAGTCTCTCACTTTTTCATCGCGTAACGAGGCTTACATTGAGTACGCCGCTGGTTTTCACGTTTTGTTTTCCGAAGAATGGTTTTTACTTTTAGCGTTCCGAGTTTTCGTTACGCGTCGGAACGCTTCCGCTCCGTTTGTGTTTTATTTATTTTTCGGAGATTTTCTCAGAATTCGGCGCGATTCGCTTGACATCGACGTCGAGGGTTATCTAGGTGAACGTTTCATGCGAAAGCAGGTTATTTTTTTTGCATCATATTGGTTGTTTTGGGCATACGTTGTGTATATTGTACTAACTGTACGGACCACCTCTAAATATAAACTTAGCCTTAACTTCCCATAGAAAGCCGTCACGTTGAATTGAACCTAAAAGTAAACAATAACATGACCCAATGGGCGAAAAGTGTTTAGTAATAGAGAACATTTTTTCTAAGTTGATTTTAAAAAAAATGTTACCTAAATATTTTACGAGAAATTTATTTTACATTCACGATGCTGCGTCAAACAGGATGCAGGTGAATATTTTTTCCAAACAAGGTATACATCTCGATTTTCAACTATTCAAAATTTTCAATTATGGTGAACTTAGCATGTTACTACACTAGCTGATGAGAACACCATTAAAATGAATTTGTTTAATAAATTTGTGATCTATAATACTACTTTTTGCTGAAAATTAGAGAAATACGCATTTGATATAATCACAGCATGAATGTTTAATAGTGTTAAGCATTGAAAACGCCAAATTGTACGGTTAATAGCTAGAAACGTTGAGTGTAAATATAGGATTGTATTTAAGCGAACAATTTACATCTCCTCATTACAACATATTGCCCGATTTTAAGATTAATGTGAGATAAGACGAAAATTGGCTGTTTGTGGCAGGTGAATATAGGAAACGGATCATAATATCTTCGCAGTAAACGAACGGAAACACAATACTATATAACAGATGCAATTCACCGAAAATACATTACTCCTCCAGTAATAATGTTCCATATCCTAGGGTAAAATAATTACTATGGATGGACAATAATGCTATAAAAGTAACATTTAAAGTTGCATTAATTTTAACTCTAAATGGATATGCGATCCTTTTAATTGAAAGCCTTTGGTTATTAGTACTGTATGAAACAGGAAATTCCCTAGCAAAACAAAACTTTAATAATTCGCCGCTAAATTGTCTATATTAAAATATAATGGACGTAATCAAATTGGTTATGGCTCGGAAAAAAGCAAAATGTGAAACATATCGTTAAATTAAAATTTATGTCGGATTAACCTCAGATATATTAAACTAGGATGAAAACATTTCGTAAGATACAGTGATTAAACCGGAATAGATCCGAAAAATGTATAATTTATACCAAAAACAACCTTCAAGAATACAAAATGTGAAAACATTCTGAGCGATAATATATAAGCCAAATATAAAGAAAAATCACCTGAACGACTTCGCCTGCGGCCTGCTAGAAGACGATACTGAAGATACAAAAAACGTGCCTCTCAGGAGATACATACATAGATGAACGTGTAGATCTTCCCTTTTTCACACACCTCCTCCGCCCACGGACCGAGCTATGCGTCAACAGCTCGTCCGTAAACGCCTCCACCATATTTGGGCAGACGAATGGAAGGTGTCGACGGTCTAGAATCACAGCGTGAGGAAGAGCAGATAGTGGAAGAGGAAGGTAGAAGGAAGCCCAGAAAATATGTAGGTATATCCAAGACGGGATGAAAGAAATGAGGATGTAGAATATTCCGGGAGGGATAAGGGAGCAGGAGAGGAAAGAAGGTGATGAGGGCAGAGGGAGATTTTTTTTTTAAAGAATCCACTTCCATGTCCATTTTTTTTTCTAAAAAAAAAAGAAGAAGACCTTAGGCGAAAAAAGGTGGAGTCGATATACAGTGGCCCTTCACTCGCTCTCTCCTGGTATCGTATCGTTATTCTCTAAAGTGAGCGCCCAAGTTTCTTCTTCCCCGCCCACATCTCCCTATCCTCTCTCTCACCCCTCTCTTCCTCCAGATATCCCTTTCCCCTCCGTATTTCAATCTCGTCCCGCTTCAATAAGCTTCCCCAATCTCTCTTTTTTTTACGCCTTTCTCACGACGGCGAGTCACGAGGATGGAGACCTCTGTCTCGAGTCCTTTCTTTTTACTTTCTCATATGCGAAGTATATTGAGAAAGTATTGTAAACGCAAAAAATTCGACCTCGAGAGTTTGACGGAAATATATACGTTTTACCTGAGTCAAGGGTGAATCCGGAAACTTCTCAAGAGGAGGCGATCGCCCATCCACCTATCGAATCCGCCCCTGCCAACTGTCCTATATTTTGAAAAATCCATACACCTATCAGAATCCTTCTTTCCTTACTATACCGACCTAATCTGCGGCGTATAATTGAGGATTTATGCGCAGAATGAATTCCAGAAAGCGCCCAGTGGAGTGCAATGGGGTTATCCAAGAAGGGGGCGATCGCCCCCCCCCCCCCCCTTCTGGATCCGCCACTGACCCGAGTCCGAAAAAGTCTGTCTGCCTGTTATTGGCTCTGGAGCCTAAACGGTAGAGCCAAAATGAATGGTATCTCGTACTTAGACATTTTATAATACGTGGAAGAAGTTTTGAAGAAACGGTTGACATTGCACAATAATTAAAGGTAGATTATTCTGTGCATTTTTAACAATTTGATTTTCTCAGAAACGGCTCTAATGATTATGATCAAATATCGTACAGCTACTTGAGTTAACGACTTCAATAATACTACATAGTTCACATTACTAAAAAAATGAATATAAAGCTAATTTATTCTCGGGCCACTTCAATAACAATCAGATTTTCAAAAAACGGCTATAACGACTTTGATCATGTTTCGTAGTTACTTGAATTTACGTCTTCAATAATAGTACATACTTCATATTTCTCAAAAAATGAATATAAGGCAAGTTTACTCTAAGCAACTTTAACATTAATTTGATTTTCTTAAAATCGGCTACAACGATTTTGATAAAATTTTGTACCGTTACTTGGGTATACGTCTGCAATAATACTACATAATTCATATTTCCCAAAAAACGAATATAAGGCTAGTTTATTCTTGGGTAACTTGAACAAAAATTGAATTTACTAAAAACTGGCTCATACGATTTTCATTTTCTAAAGATAATTAAACGACGCATTAGTATATGAGAAAGTTTGTACAGTGTATGTTGTACCGGTTTTCTTTGGGGGCAACGGGAGTTTTCGTGACAGAAACGCGTTATTAAACGACGTAAGAGAAAGGTTTCCGGAATGTACTATATCGCATTTATTCAAACACATCCATTCATCGATTTGAACGGTTTCGATATATCATGGTATTCCTTACGGAGAACTATCTCGAATTTCACTCGAGCTGTGTTTCGGAACTGTGTCCATGGATATATAAAATTATACAATGCTTCAGTAACACACAAAGTTTATAATAAAGGAAGCAATTCTGAATAGAATATAACAAAATTATTGCGCGTTGAAGGTGATCATATGTACCCTAATGTTTTACCATGGGGAAGCCTATCTCACTTTGCACGGTTTCGATTTACGCGTTCCTTTCCGGAAACGCATGTAAATGAGGGCTAGTTCTACAAGACGCACCCGAATAATGCGCGTACCCCTTTTAAATTCTCTTATAGAGGATATATATATATATGTGTGTGTGTGTGTGTGTGTGTATCGGTCTTGAAAAAATATCGACTGGGATATTATGATGAAGATGCACGTTTTACTTGCCTCTTTTTCCGAAAAGTGTTTTTTTCATATTCCGTCCGTAGTAATCTGTGCTCGGTTATGAAAGCTAAAAGGTTCAATGGATTCTGAATAAATCTCGTATTTATAATAGGGCACTACCCGGAATTGATAAAAACCGTATCCTGCATCAATGGATGGTAGTTTATTCTCGTCGGTTTTCTAAAATATGGGGATTTGCAAAAAAAATGGGTTGGGCGAAAATCCATCCGGTTACAGTGTTTGCTTTTATTAGCAAAATTAGATAAGGCAAATTTGTATAATATCGTATATCTATTTTTACACGCAGCTATTACCAAACCGCCAATAAAACACTGTAAGATGTAAGAAGCGTACGGATAGGAGATATTCCGCGCAATGCCTGCAACACCATCGTTTTGGAAAGCCAGACTATCCAAAACAATTTAATTAAATTTTCAAATCGAAAAGATAGATCACAACGGAAATTAAGTCATGAAAACATTTACTTCCACTACGATATTTTTTCTTCTCCGGCTGACGTTGCATTTCCTACCATTTTAAATTCCCTCAGCCAAGTAGAAAATACGATTTGCTCTAAAAAGCATAAGATGAGCGCCCTCTGGTTTTTCGGAGAGAGATTATACGAAAACATAAAAGGTCCGCGCGGCATTAAGAGTATATACGGTGTATACCCTCGCTCCAAAAATACGACCTCGAAAGGATTTGGAGTTTAATTTAAAAAAAAGGTTTTATGGAATGAAGAGGAGGGGGGAAGGAGGGAGCGAGGAAGATTGGAAGAGGCAGGAGGATGAACACAAGATGGAATACTTCGGAAATGATCCAATTAATTAGGTCGGCTGCGAAATCTCGGGTTAATTATTTTATTCGGCTACGCCGTGGAGTTCATCCGGTCTTATAGGTTTTTTTCTCCCCCCCAAGCAGAAGGTGCAGCAGCGAGCCCATTCACCGAGCTCTCGCCATCCAGTAATAATTCAAAGGGGACAAAACGGAGAGAATCTCAACGTCGAAACGAAAGGTAACCATGCAGATAATCCGGAGCTCTACCGAATTTTTAAAAAAAAAGCACTTGCACCTCACAAAAAGACGCTGCTGCGGACTCTACAACGAGCTTTCGAGAATCTTTAATTTTCGCCGAGAAATCGTTTCCTATTTTCCCCAAGTTATCCGACTCTTCATGACTCTATCGTCTTTCCATCCGATGCTCAGATCCTGTTTGCCGACGTACGTTCCATTGAAAAATAAAAAAAGCGCTCGTCAACAAAGCCAAGGAAGTGATAAGAGGCGGCGAAAATATTTCTGCATTGCAAGTTGTTGAATTTAAAAATCTATAGGAGAGCTCTCTCTCTTTTTCTCATAAAAACGCGTTTTCAATTTTTAAAAGCCTAACCTAACAAGAAAATCCTATCTTTCGTTATGATTAATAAAAATCGGTCTAAAAAATTTGGATGTCTACGTTTATCTCCGGTGCACGTGATAAAAGAAAAAGTATAGGAATATTTAATTGAAAACACCCCAAAAGGCACGAATATGGAACAATTCCAAGAAACGCGTTTGTTTGAATGTTTACTTTGAAATGAAATTGGACACCAAATGAAAATAGGCAGTGCAAATTGACAAGTATACGTTAAACTGAAAAGTAGACAATGAAAAGCTATGGAACAACCGGTAACGAAAACAAAAATGCTCCTTTTGACCGATTATAATGCTGAATGAATTTCGATTCTTTTAAAATCTGCGAATACATTAACAGCAACTAATTCAGTGTGATACGTCTTGATGTAAGCGTAACGTCTATAAAGTCTTACAAGACGCACATTTTTGCGGTTATTGGTGATGTTATGACATTGGAAATGTTAATAACATCTCACTTTATAGAGATAAAATCCGAGAATTTCAACGAACTATATCAACAGAGTTGGAGAATTCCTAGAAAGGAATAACACATCCATCTCTGTCTCTCGGAACCTCACAACCTCAAAGTCGACGATCGCAAAATGCCCTTTGAATCCAACCGGTTAACGGTGTCGTGGTTTCGCTTAACTTCCTGACCGAATTCTTATGACATCTTGTCGTGGCATCTCTACGCGACCTGTTGACATGGGCAACCTGAAATAGGTTGTTATATTTTTTTAAAAAAGAATTCCGAATGGATGTTACCGATAATATACTCCATGTACCTTCATCGAAGAGCAGAATCAACTCTGAAATTGATCTAAAATCATATTCCAATAAATTCGGCTTATTCTTTCCTATATGCATATAACAATCGCATTTTTTCCGATAAAAAACCCGGTTGTTTATGTCGTGAAGATTTTTTCTAAGGCGTCGAAAGTAGCAATGGCACATTCTTACCGTGTGCGCATCAACATTTCGCCAGCACTCAAAATACGAATCCTGCTCTTTCATTCCTCATATATTTGAAAACCGGGTTAAAATGACCGGATAATCATCATAAATTTATCAAGGAGAAATCTACAGACAGCACTCAAGCCAACTGATCCTGCGCTAGACGGCTGGTCATGTAACGCCTAGAGACACGAGATGACCCTTTTGCCAGATGTGACGTTCCTCTCTCTCTCTCTCAATCTCTCGCAAACTACGATTTATCATCGCGTTCACCATAAGGGGCATCCAACCGAATGTTGACAGCTATCCGACCCTTTCCTCGTTTCGACCCCGGGTCATGAAAGCGCGCTATCACCGGGGAAACAGAGCTAAGCGACCCAATTTTCACCCCTTTTGTTGCGAAGTCAACGAAACACTATGACGAAGCCATTGATTATGACAGACCCAGGTTTACGTTGACCACCTTGATGTTTTAGGATATGCCATAATATGCCCAACTTGTTATATGAATTGATGGTTAAAAAAGGCTAACTAATGAGTAAACATAGCTTTAAATGTTAGATAAAATGTACCGCAAGAAAAAAATCGCATAATCTGCTATTCTTTCTTCTCTAATAACATTCGAATTGATAATATCCTCGCAATAAAATTAAATTCTGGAAAAATTAATACAAACACGTTTAATTAAATATATCCGAAAAAGGTCTTGGCCATTGCAAAATATAAATAATTAGGCGAAAAATAAGTTGCGTGGAAGTATGCATATCAACGCAGAAAGTTTCATTTAAAACGAATCAACTTATTTCTTGTGATGTACCTTTCGCAATAATTCTCTTACAGATTATAATTCGATTATTTTTCCCTTTATACGTTCATATATTTCTTGTTGAGCTATAGGGCTTAAAAGATGAAAAAAACAATAATGCAGTCAGGTGTGGTTCTTTGACAGCACCTATTTTGTTCAAATCAATCTGGAGTTATATATGATATACTTTTCTTCCATTTTCTCACGACAAGCCGCAGAATTTATATGCATTTACCAATCGATATCGTTCATCTAATTTTAGTCATCTACTACAATGTATTTTTAAGGGTGTGTTTGTTGGTTCGTGTGTTTGGTCATGGAACTCCTCCTAAACAGTAAAAGCTAGAATAACCAAATTTGGTACGATTCTTCCTTACATCCTAACTTAGTGAATGGTCAAGGTTTGGTCAACCGGGATTAATCAGTGCTGCCAATATAGGGGATTAACATTTTTCCATAAGATAACACGTATGAATCCATTTCTTGACTTGCAAGGTATTCTTCCTTCAAGCATAAAAATACGTAAATATTGACCGATTTTTTTCATTTTTGCTTTATTCGACGAATAAAACTCTATATTATCTTATTCCTGCGAAGTTTACATGTTACACGGTCGAAGTTATCAGAAATACGCTATTTGTTTCGAAATTTTGTGGATTTTTCGTACCCCTCCTGGGAGTTGCCACGGCGGCCGTCATTGTTACCTCCGATTCAATTAGCTTCAATGAAGCTTAAAAATAGGTGAAAGTTTAGCGTTATTCGCTTCACACTTTTGTTTAAGCAACGAAGCGATCGATGTTCATGGATAGCAACGTAAATAGATACTGACTATTATTCAGGAATCGTTTAACGATGAAAGTAAATTAACCTTCTTTCGTCTATTGAATACTCGAATCTTACATTTTGTGTAAGTAAAATCATTATGTTTTACATTGTTTATTAACGTAAATAAGCTCACGTATCTGGTGTACATTTACCAGTCAGTGTTCAATCATGGACAACTGTACCTTGCTTTTTCACGGGTTTCTTGCTTACAAAAGTAAATATTTCAGCGAGGCATAATTACACAAGAAATGAAACTGGATTTGGCGAATGTAATATGATAGGAAATAAAATTATCGTTATATTTGAATGCAATAGGCTCGGAAACGGATTGTTACAAGCAAATATGATTAAATGTTAAGAAAAACTAATTGTAATTTTAAAAGTATCTACTATATATTTTAAAGAGTTTGTATGCTGTGCTGTAGTAGCTTCACTAAATCCGTTGAAATTCAACGGGAAATTCTGCTAGTAATTCATATTTTTTGCATACAGAATCGATAAGCAAAGCTCAAACTTAAAATTAACATACACGAATGAGTTACCACAAAGTTTATTTTATTACCTTATAAAGTTCAATTTCAACTGCATAATGTGGCCTAATGCATAAATGTATGCCCATGAGTGTTTTTTATTTAAGTCATAATTCATATTTTTTGCATACAGAATCGATAAGAAAAGCTTAACCTTAAAATTAACATACACGAATGAGTTACCGCAAAGTTTATTTTATTACCTTATAAAGTTCTATTTCAACTGCATAATGTGGTCTAATGTATAAATGTATGCCCGTGAGTGTTTTTTTAATGGCTGGAGTTTGAAAAGTCTTAATTTTTTTTTTTAGGATTTCTCCAAACATATCGGTTGACGTTATCAATGAACGACCCAAAGTTTTACTTTTTTCTTAGTTCGTAGTTTTGCGATATGCTTATGACTTCCAAAGGTCTTATCGACGTGCACTACCGTAATTCGCTTTAGAAACTTCCTCTCGGTTAATTTGAGAACGGAAGTTTGTATATTTTTTCCAGCGCAGAAACTTGGCGAATTTCCTCCTCGGGAAAAATAAGCGATGGAATAAAAAATATATGACATTTAAGCATCTGAATCTTACAAGTACGTGTGTCGCGCGACATATTCTATTGAGCTAGGTTGAAATTAAATTAAATTAATTACCGCGAAAATATTATTATTTTAACAGCTTAGAAAATTTTCGCTTCATTGTATTTCATTTATATGGGTTCACATTCGGGGGAAAATACATGGATTATTTGCTTTTCTAAATGATTATTTACGAGAATCAGTACATTATTTCCTTCGTATGACCTGATTTATACATGCATATCCATAAGATGTCTTTTTTTTCCATAAATTGAAGCGAAATGACGAAAACGTATCCTCGATTGCTTTCGGGACCGTGCGATTTTATTTCACGGATATACCAATGATAAAACACTAGCGTGTAACTTTCAATAGATATATCACACGAGACATTTACAATTTTTACTAACCGTAAATTTTCTTAAAATTGGTCTATTCCGTCGCTCCTATCGACACCTAAACTCCATTAAAGACCGCGCCGTAGTGATCGTCTAAACATATTTAGTATCACAGAATCTATAAAGAACTCTTTTTAAAGAGTTTCGAACCCTCTCATTTTCCAGAGGTTATTGCGACATAAATATCAAAACGGCCGTCAAAAATAACAGTTTCAGGATCAATCTTCACTCCCAGGTTTTTTTGTCATCATTGTTATGACTATGGACTGCAGTGCCAGCATCAACTTACACGCCCACACGCGCTCGGTTTTATGAATTTCGGTGACGTCAACGACATCCTATCCGCGTCCATCATCATTTTTGAGATGGATGAAATAGGGATTATTTTTGCAATTAAAAGGAGAAAAATGAGATTTTTTATTAACTTTATGGAGTGGGAAGAGCAATGAATTGGATGTAAGCAATGCGCGATAATTCATCGGAAAAAATTACAAAAAGCACGAAAAAGATTTGGTTTATAGATTTAAAAAAAATCTTTGAATTGAAAATATCGTAATACATTCGGTGATATGAAATGCACTTGGGAAGGGAGCTATTACTATTCACCGTTCTCGTTTCCGTCATACTTCAGTTGATTTCGGATATTTGTTTTATATTGTATGAGCTTCGCGAATTACTGTTTTATAAATATATTTATTTGAATTTCGCGTACAAGTAATGCATTAAAATTTAAAAATCAATAAATAAAGTTTTGTTTAAAAACTAATACATATAGACATCATCGAAGGCCATTTTATATCCTTTACCTGATGCAACACATGACAGATATTATCCTGAAGCTTATGGTACCCTGAAAACATTTTCACAATACGATTAAGTATTTTTGTTATTTTTTCAAAAATAACAGAAATTATACAAACGCTTTCCTTCTTTTTCTTTTTAAAGGCGGATGAATAGGAATGTTGGTTATGCCATTGTTTCCCCCATCTTGCGCAAATATCGCCCATTTTTCCGAGCCCGAGCCTCTCTCTCTAAATTTATTTCTCAAAAGAGGGAATTTTCTCTCTCTCGAGCTGGTAAAAAGGGGGAAGGCGAAGAAATAAAAGTTAAGTGGGTGAGTCGGGGGGTGGAGCGTAGAGAAAGGTGGGAAATAAAAGGTAAGAGAACAAAGGTTAAAGTCATTTCCTCGAGATGTATAGAAAGGCATCCTTCTTGCCGGTACGTAGAAAGGTTCCACAACATAGTTATTTGAAGGCGAGTTATTTTATTGACCGCCGAGCGGTGTGCGGATACCTCGTGAAATAGGAGCGAAGTAAGAAGGTAGGGAGGAGTAAATCCCAGAATAAAATGTAAGGAAATGGTAATGTCTTTATGGAGAAGGACGGCGCCAAAAAAAAAGGTTCCATAACTACGTCGAGTCGGCGCACCCATCCTTAAAAAAAATGGTTTGAATTGAGATTCATGAAAGGATATATTTTATTGCAACGTTTATGTACGGGAGGAAGCAGGGAGAGAGGGGGAGAGGGGGGAGAGGGGGAGAGAGAGGAGAGAGAGAGAGAGAGAGAGAGAGAGAGAGAGAGAGGGAGAGAGAGAGGAGATTCGATATGAAACATAACCTTTCGCCCATGAAAATCGGTTCCAAATATTATACACACACATGCATATAATGTAGTGTTCGTAAAAAATGAATATTTATTACTTTAGGAGAATTTATTTTTTTAAAAGACGGACTGTTCAAATGAATAATGATGTGTGAAATGTTGACTTCAGAAGGAGCGAAAGAAAGAGGGTGGAGAGAGAGAGAGGTACTTTTAAAATTTTTAAAACCGAAAAAGTCCTCAGTAAGTTTTATGGCAGTTCACAAATTCTGAGGATGGTTTCCTACGGTAAATCGCACCGTATATTGAGATGCACATCCAAAACGAAGAGCTATTATTACAATATTAACAGCGACCACTTTATTTTTTTAAAGGCTTATTGACGTCAAGAGATTGAAGTTCTATGATTTATTCCGGAAATGATGAAATTTAAAAAAATTGGCACGATTAAGCGCAGATTTGACTTGAAATTATAACGTTGTAATCTACAGGGTAAAATAAATTTCTTGGTGGCCTGAACACAAACATTTGAGCGTATCCGTGTCGTATCAATTTTCTTTAGCTTTTTTTATATTTTCGCGTTGAGGATGCGGAAAATTCGAAATCGCATCTCATTTCGAATGCATTAGAAAGTGAAGCTTATGTGACTGACTGATGTGACTATTTCCAAAAATTTACGTATTTTTGAGGAAGAAAAAAGAACGACGCATCTTAGCTCTATATCGCTGGTTTTGAAGATGGTCTAGAAGGAATTAGGCAAAAATTGGTATAATTAGCCTCACATATAAAATTATACCTGATAAAACCATCTATACAAGGATGACTGAACTCCACACTACCACAGAAATGAAAAAAAAACTTCCACTCAAGGTTGTTGAAATATAATACGTGATCAAATGTCAATAAAAACCGGAGAAAGATTATATATATATATATAAATATAACACCTCTGCGAGAATAACGTTCGAAAGACTTGTCCGTTGCCATTTCTTCCTTAAAAAACAGAATAACGAGTCATTTAATTTTTAATGAAAAAACCGGAAGAACCAGTTGTCGAGGTAAGTTCGCGCTTCCCTTTACCTCAGACAATCGCCATCTTATGTTACCTGAAGATTTGTGTCCGCAAACAAGACCCCTTATAAGCTCATTAAAACGGCGAAAGAGAAGGGGATAACACTTCTCCGCCGCCTTTATTCAAATCCCTTTTTCCCACCCACCTTCCTTCAAATAACTAAATTCTTTGGAAAAGCTGCATTAACCGAAACTAACAATGTAGCACTTGTTATTTCGCTTTTGATCAACTTCCCCGAAAAAGGTCCTAACTTTTGGAAAGGAAGGTTGAGGGGGGGAGGGGAGAGAGAGAAAGAGACAGAGAGAGAGGGGGGGGGGGAGAGAAGCTGAAGGAGAGCAAGGTAGTGAATGAGAGAGAGAGAAGGGTGATGGGGGAGAGGTAAGGAGAGAGAGCGAAAGAGGAGGGAGATGTTGAGGGATTGAACGTAAAACAGAGTGATGGCGAGAGAGGTAGAATTAGTTGAGAGACAGAAAGGGGGAGGCGGGGAGAAAGTTGGAGAAAGATTTTGGAAAGAAGGTGCAGATAATGAAAGAAGAATAAATTGATTGAGAAAGCAATGGAAAGAGGGGGATCATTTAGGTAAAGAGAGGGAAAGGAATTTTGATACATATATGTAGGGGAGGCATTGGGGAGATATATATATATATATATATATATATATATATATATGGAGAGAGAGAAATAAAAATCAAGCGATGGAGAAAGCCATGGGGGGAGAGGAGAGAGAGGGGGAAGAGAAGGGGGAGAGAGGGAGAGAGAGGGGGGAAGGAGAGGGAGAGAGAGGGAGTAGAGAGGAGGAAGAGAGAGGGAGGGAGAGAGAGAGGGGGGAGAGAGAGGGGGAGGGAGAGAGAGGGGAGGGAGAGAGGGGGAAGGAGAGAGGTCGAGGGAGGGAGAGAGATATGGAGAGAAGGAGCAGAAGGTTGAGGATGATGGAACAAATTATGAGAAAATTGGGGAAAGGCAGAGAATGGCGGAGAGAGAGAGAGGAAAATGTCGAAGGAAGAAATGTGAGAATAATGGGGTGGTAATTGAGTGGTAAGGAGAAACTGAAGAAGGAGACTAGAGAAAGTATGATACAGAAGGAAGGTGAGGGTAATATAGAGGGAATAGGAATAAGAGAATAAAGAAAATTACGATAAAATGCGAAGAAAGAAGATAGACAAAAACATTTTCATTCGGGGGAGAAACCGAGACTATCCAGTCTCTTCTTAGGTTCGTAAAAGTAAAGGAGATAGAAGGAAGAAAATGAAGGCAGAGATAAGGAGACATCTACGGATTAAAAATTGCCGTAAAAGGCGAGTTATATGGCAGAAAAATCGGTACTACATACGTGCATTGTACAAACTTTTTTATATGCTAATGCGCCGTTTAGTTATCTTGAGAAAATGAAAATCGTATCAGCCGGATTTTAGAGAATCCAATTTTTGTTAATGTTGCCCAAGAATAAACTAGCCTTATATTCATTCATTGAGAAAAATGAAATATGTAGTATTATTTCAGACGAATACTCAAGTAACTGTAAGAAAGTTTATCAAAATCGTTTGATCCGTTTTTGAGAAAACCAAATTATTACTAAAGTAGCCTAGAATAAACTATATTAAATTTTTGAGAAATATGAACTATGTAGTATTATTGAAGACGTAAACTCAAGTAACTGTGAAAAATTTGACAAAAATCGCTATACCCGTTTCTGAGAAAATCAAATTGTTGTTAAAAATGCGTAGAATAAACTACCGTTAACTACTGAGCAATGTGAACCATTTCTTCACATACACTGCTGTGTATGATAGAGTGCGTAAGTACGAGATTTCATTTATTTTCGCTCTACCGTTTAGGCTCTAGAGTCAGTAACAGGCAGACAGACAGACGGCATTGAGAAAACCACTTTTTCGGACTCAGCTACACCTAAAATGTATATTTCCGTCTAAATCTCGAGGTCGAATGTTTTCGCCATTACAATACTTTCTCAATATACTTCCTATACGAGAAAGTAAAAAGAGAGATAGAAAAAAGACATAAAAAAAAGAGGAAGAAAAATAACAGAAACTGAAAAATGACGTGGACCGTTTGAAAAAAATTAAGAGACCTCTTCACTCCCCCCTCTCCACCACCTCATACCCTTCAACCCACCTTTGTTGCCGTTGACGGGTTATACGAACGGTATTTCGTCAAAACTATTTTCTAATTACATCGCGGGACGAAATTTTCACCGGAGATTGAAATTTTCAAAGACTTTTTCTGCTCGGTCACACTTCATAACGACCCGAAAATGGGACTTCTTATTCGAAGGGGTGGAGTGGAATGGAGAGTTTGCTCGCTTCGGACCATGCTAAAACTGTCGACTCATAATTCGTTTCGGGAGAGGGAAGCGGAGAAACGAGAAAATTTCCAAAACTCTTTTTCCCCTTAAAAATATTACGTAGCGGAAGAGGGATGACAAAGGAAGGAGATGCAAAACGCCGTTTAACCCTGACATATTTTTTGCTGTTTCATGAGATAAAATGTTTACTAATTGTAAGTCGAAAGAAATTTAGGTCGATCGATAGGCAGTGACTGGAATTTGTAAGAATCGCATAATATTACTGGTCACAGTGTACTATATTACAACAGTGTGGAATGTTATGTTAATAATATACTAGTTGTCCATTTATTTACGTTGGTATGTATAAAGATTGACGTTGTTACAACACTAATTTCGATTCTTAAACAAAAGGGCGAAGCGGATGCCGCTATTCTTCTGTCTATATGAAGAGTTAATCGACGCTAATTGAATCGGAGGCAACAATGACAGTCGGCTTGGCAACGCTCGGAAAGAGTGCGAAAAATCCATAAAATTTCAAAAATGAATCCGTATTTCTCAAAACTTCGACCGTATGATACGCAAACATCGCAGGAATAAGATATTGTAGAGTTTTAGCCGTCGAATAAAGCAAAAACGAAGAAAATCGGTCCATATTGACGTATTTTGACGGATGAAGGAATAACCAAGCACTTTGGGGGTGACTGACATTACTCAATTAATATATAAGTCGATATAAGTCGTTTTTTTTTAAAGGATCTGACATTTTATTTGATTCACTATTTAAATACAGACGGAAATTATTCTTTCCATTAGAGTAAAACCGTCATGTCCACTATAAAAAACTGGAATCAAGCAAATAGGTGAATAACCGTCTTATTATAGGAAATATCGAGGAAGATACGGCGATTCATATCATTAACATCACCCTAATGGTACTTTAAAGAAAATGTTGGTTTTCTGTTTTATTCGATTTCTTTGAGCTTCAACGCGGCATCTTTTATAGTCGTCCATTCTTATCGACGCAAATGAATCAAGAACTATTAGATGGTGATCGTAATATCTATTTATTGCTAACGTCTGAATTTCCCAAATACTCAACGAAACATAAACTTCTATAAAATTTAAACGGCTGTTAAAATTGCGCGAAAGTCTTAAGTTAAACTTGAGCGTGGGTGGGGAATTTGAAATTTAACTGAGAATTGTATTAAGTGTCCAAAGATAAAAATATATTTAATTATATAAAAATTGCAAACAAGTGATGAAAATTTGAACATTAAAAAAAATGAACCTGAAGTAAAACAATGAGTTAAGAACAACAGATACTACCCATGAATTCTATATTATTATAACCACACAAAAATACATACACAAATGCACACGCACATTCATAAATGCGTGCATACAAACACACATACACCAACGTACATTAACTTCATATACATAAACCTGTTTGTGTGTTGTTGTACGAGTATGTATATGTAAGCGTATGTAAGTGTAAATATGTTTGTGTGTCTATGTACGCAATTCTTTCAGTAAAACGATTCCACATCTTCAGGATTTGGCCATCATGCCTCCTACCTTAAATCAGCGAGCCGAAAAGTGCGAAAAAATCCAAAGGGCCGCTCCAATCTCTCCTAGCGATTCCTTTTTTTCGTCTCTATCAGGGGCAACTTTTTCCCTCTCTCTCTCTCTTTCGGACCCTCCATTTTTATCTCTCTCTCTCTCTCCGGAGACATAAAGGCTTTTATTTATTTATTTTTTCCCTCAGCTACGATTTCTGAGCGAGAGAGAAAATGAGAGAGAACGGTGCGCGCTCCCTCCCTATTTTCTCCCAATCTCAGACATTCCAATTTATTTCTGGCTGCCACCACGCACGCACACACACACACAGACACACTCACAAACACACACACACACACACGTCTCTCTTTTCTCTCCTTTTATAACGCTCGGACCGATTTTCGCCGAATCCCTTTTCCTTCGCGATCCTCCACCGAGAGGCTATAAAGAACGCGATAAATAATCGAAAAATGACAGGGACGAGATAAAGGATGAAAAAAAAAACTAAAGTTTCGATTTTCGCTTACTTTTTTTTTATTTATTTCCGCGAGGTCTCGATGTTGCTAACGCTACCGAATGCGTCGGATCGTGGAGTAAAAATCCGGAACCCCTTTGGAGCCGCACCCATTCCAGAATTCCGGATTTCTCACGTTTTATTTCACGTTGCACGCAACGATCCACGGAAGGTAACACGTATTTAAGATACGTATCTGGTATTTTCTTTTCTTTTTATTCATAAACCTTAATGGAAACCCGACAAAAATGACGGGAAGACAATTCATCTTGATCGGATGAAAAAATCACTTTAACGGCTCTTTGATCATCACATTCTTGGTGAATGTTTTTTCATCCATCAAAATCTTTCCTTGATAATTGTTGTCTCGTATAAATACTTTCACATTTTTATAATTTCTTGCTCTCGTGAGGGCCACGTAGAGTTGACCACGTCCAAATACAGACTCAGGCAAGTAAACACTAACATGATCAAATGTTTGGCCCTGGACTTTATTAATTGTCATTGCAAAATCCAAAATGACTGTAAATTGGCGTTCGCATGGTGAAAGGTAAACTAATGTCACTTGCTGTCAAATTAATGCGTGGAATAAACACTCGTTCTCCTTTTTTACTGTCCCTAATAATTTCTGCGTCGATAAAGTTATTTTGCAATTTTTTTTACAACCAATCCGGTACCATTACGAAGTCCTTTTTCTGGATCTAAATTCCTAAGTAACATGATCAATGCTCCAACTTTGAGACGAAGATGATGTTGTGGCATACCCGATGGACATTGTGAAATTTATTTAGTATTAGAATACAACAATATTTAATATTTAAATGTAAACTTTATTTTGTTTGTTTCTATGGAACGAAATGTTAACAAAATTGTTACATCAATCAATCACAAAGGAAATTAGTAGTATTATATAAGCGAACGGTATTATACGTGTGTATATGTACCGTATTTATCCGCGTGATTGCATCCCTCGCATAATTGCCCAGCCCGAATTATTTGCAGGAAATATATTCTTATATATATTTCTTGCGCCGCATAATACGCTTCTATTTTCTCAGAAAATATGCTTCTTTTGGATGCATATATGTACAAATGCACCTCATATAAACAAATTTAAAAACGGTAACCAGAGTCTTACCACTCAGAAAGCGCATTTAAATCAATTAACGTTGCTTACAATACGAGAATCTCTCGAAGACATTTTCAACTTTTGATAAAATAAAATAAAGGGCGCTCTTGTAAAGCAGCTTGTGCGGTGATAAAATATTAGAAAATATTTCAAATTGCATTACCGGTATACTTCATTCTGGTTTTAGCGTAAAATATGGGGTGAAAAGTGAAGAAATTACGCAAGTAAAGACGGTATATATATATATATATATATATATATATATATATATATATATATATGTATATATAAAATTATATATTTCCAATTATTATATAAAATTATACGTATGTTTAAAATGTTTTATATTGTGAAAACCCCAACAGCCATGGCTGGGAAAACTATATGCGAATTTTCGGCTTAAAAACGGCTGTCATAATGTTACTGTGTACAAAATCATTAGAGGATATACCAGATTAATGCGTTTTCCATCAAAGCATTTAATTTGCATGAATGGCCTCATATGATAGATCAAAGCACGACCGAATTTATCGCTAGGCACGAAAGGCACGCGCCTAGAGGCGACGACCACTTGGGGACGCCAAGTGTTTTCCAATTTTTTTAATTTAAAAGGGAGCCCCTCGGTTTGAACCCCACAAAATGAGTTTTTTTTACAATCCACAACCAATGAAAAAGAGATAAAGCGTTTTGCGTTGGATTAGTTTTAGAAGAGAAAACAAACAGTCACGTACCAAGAAAGGTCTCGTTTCCGATCGCCTATTTAATTATATTATACATTTTTATTAGAGATAGGTATCATAAAAATAGGTCTTAGTTTCTCGAAATTAACACAAATTTTATTTCCCTGTTTCGAATTTTTTTTCTTTTCAAATTTATTTTACCCACTGAAGCTGAAAGTGCCGTGGGCGTAGGACATAATATATTCCTCACGCGCACCCGCCCCTCGGCCTTTTTTTTTACAATTTTTTTCCTTTTCTTTTGCATGAGGCCTTTTGACTTTTTTTTTAAGGTTGTGCATGTAAA
This sequence comes from Uropetala carovei, assembly GCA_036926305.1. Classification (NCBI taxonomy): domain Eukaryota; kingdom Metazoa; phylum Arthropoda; class Insecta; order Odonata; family Petaluridae; genus Uropetala; species Uropetala carovei. The sequence goes on along the minus strand of JAXCHB010000033.1, from coordinate 17,536,312 downwards.
TCAGTTTTTCATCTTTTCAATGTCAGTGTCACACTCCTAATTTTTTTTTCTGATTCAATGATTTTACTTCAACCGATTTATCGCCCCTTCTCTCCGCAGACCCGTCTCTAATGAATATCGAGGATCTATTGTTGTAGTAATTTCGTGATTCGAGTTTGAGGTACGTAATAATTTTTTAAAATTTTCAGGGTTCAAAATGGATCCAAATCCCGTGGACTTCCTTTCCGGGGACAAGATCAGATCATTGGGTAGCACAATAACTTGAACTAACTAGGCGCACTGGTGTATTTAGGAAAATATGACGACTTCCTAGGACGTCATTTAGACAAATTAAAAAATATCGGCTGAGGCAGGATTTCTTATTTATTGCAACGAAATGGTTTCTGTGATGGCAGGAGTTTGCCGGGATGAATTGATAGCTGAAGTAAAATATTCTAAATATTACTCAATAATAGTTGACTCTACTCCTGATTTGTCTCGTATTGATCAGTTATCGTTCGTATTGAGATATCTCAATTCGAAAGGCATCTCTACCGAGCGATTTATACAGTTTTTTTCCATTGGAGGACATAAAGCAGAACTATTAGAAAAAACCGTAATATCGATTTTGACCCAATATGGGTTGAATATTAAGGACTGCATAGGACAAAGCTACGAAAATGCCTCCGACATGGCTGGTACTTATGGAGGTATCCAAGCAAGAATAATAAATCACAGTCCACTTGCTGTCTTTGTGCCATGTACAGCGCACTCATTAAATTTGGTTGGAATGCTGGCCGTAGAGTCTTCAGGAACGGCATCAGATTACTTCTTGTTTTTACAAAAACTATATATTTATTTCAACGCATCGACGTCCAGATAGAAAGCTCTTATGAAAGAGTTGAAAGATTCACCAAATGTAAAAATTGTAAAGGCTCCCAAATCTTTATCAAAAACTAGATGGTCATGTCGCTACGATGCATCTATAACAGTCCTTCTACAAATGCTTCAAAGCGTGTTTAAAGCGGCTTTCAAATGACGAAGATCTTGATGCTTACGCTCATCATGAAGCTAATAGCATTGCCAAGAAATTGAACAGTCCATCTATCCAGTTCATGATTGTTATGTGGACTAAACTTTGAAAAAGACTTAATGATGTGAGCAAATCACTACAAAGCACAGGCATTTCTATAGGAACGGCAGCTAACATATATTCTTCCCTCAATGGATATTTTTCTGAATGGAGGGTAAGAAGAAATAGAACAGGAAACTTTTGAAATTTTTGGAAACTACGGTCAGGGCGAAGGTGAGTTAAAATGAAAGGTTAAAATAAAAACTCATTTTGACGAAACTCCCGATGAACACCCGGTAGAACTGAATGAGAAAACCATGTTTAAAGTAGAAATATTTCACATGATAATCGATAAATTATCGGCAGAAATCAGTCGAAGAGGTGAAGCATATAAAGAACTCAAAACCACCTTTGAGGTCTTATTTGATATATGCAATCCCGAGGTCTACAACAGTACTTTGAAAAGGCATTCTTCAAGGCTTTTTAATAAATATCCATCAGATTTATCAGAAGATTTATCGGAAGAAATCATCCATTTCAAACAATATTTCAGTAGAAATTCAGAAATCATAAAAAACAGCAGTTCGCTCGGAATATATAATTATATAATAGTTAAAAAAAATTGAATCAGCTTTTCCAATTCTCTTTGTTTCCTTCAAAATATTTTTGACGATTCCGGTATCGAACGCGACTGGGAAGAGAACTTTCTCTGGCCTGAGATTGATTAAAGCATACCTCAGGACGACAACAGATCAGAACAGGGCAAGTGACCTCACTTTTTTAAACGTTGAAAAAGATTTGACTACGACAAAGCATTCGACAAGTTCGTTGCATCAAAAGCACGAAAAAGTGTTTTAAAATTTCAATTTTTTTGTAATATTTTAACTTTTGCGTTATTAAATTTTATTTATCACAGCGTTTGTTTAATTAAAGTGTTTCCTTTTCATTAAACATCAAAAATCCCATTATAAGGGCGCTAATTGTTGACCATGACTAGGGCGCCAGAGGGCGTAAAGACGGCTCTGGATGAGAGATTGAAATTATAGTCTGTTCACTAGCTGAAGTCTCTTGGCCTACTTAGAGCAAGTAGCCAATCACGAACGTTTCCCCTTCCATCGCCCCTCTCAACTTTCGTGCGGGACAGCAGATAACGGTGCGCGTTGCCAGCTCTTGCGGATTTTCGCCTTCAGCTGATATACTACGCAATTTCTAATGGCAACGCAGGCTGATGTGATCTCTTCGAGAGCAGGAGTGAGGCTGGGTTCCTCCCCACTACCTTCCCAAACAAACCGTCTCCTATTGGCTGCTGCTAACTGGCCAAGAGACTTTAGCAAGTGAACCGACTATAGGAAATTTTACTTCCTTGACATTTCCAGGATCCCAAAAAATCTAAAATGTGAAATTAGTAATGTGAAGAAAGATCGGTAATTAATTTGCGCCATCACATAGTCAACACAAAGATCCATAAAAACGCAAGAGAAGATATTTTATAACGAAACATTTAGCAGAGCGGAGATATTCTATCTTTTTACGAGGTGGGCATCGCCAGCATTGCGAGTGCTTAGCCGCGAGGAATACATTTTTAGCGAAAATCAATAACGACAAATTTTTTACTGTCGTAACATCCCCGAGAAAGGTTTGCCGCCCGTAATTTCCAGTACAAAAAATGTTCTCTTTCAAAATATCACCGTTCTCTTTCACAAATTTCACGGGCCGGATAAAATGCTCTAGTGAGCCGCATGAGGACAGCGGGTGGATATTGGCCTAAATTAACTGTCGAAGTACACACACACACACACGCAGATAATGAGGTGTTTAGAGCAAGGGGAGAATCAGATTGAATATAAAAATACGGCGAATATAAATGACTAGTGTAACTGACCACCAAAAATGAAGGGCTGGCTCGAATGAAATATCGAATAATGAATAAAACACTTCCATGCGTATGCTTTGGTCAAACGTTAATTCAGAAGAGCAACGCAAAAAGTATATATAAAAACAACTTTTTTAATTAAACAACTTTTGGGAAGTGTATAGAGTAAAGATTAAACACCAACCAAACTCTATGGTTTGGTTCAATGATTTTACTGTCAATTAAAAATTGTATGGTCTTTTCTTCGTCTCCAAACATAACCATAAACTGTTCAAGAGTCGGAATCATTTTTAAGGGTTGATAGTAAGACGTAGTTCGGTATGTCGCAGTTGCCATTTTCGGCGACACAGTCAAGAGACGCCATTTCCATTAATATAACAATAAGAAATCCATATTTTACTCAGTACTAACACAATACTTAATCTGTTATCATATAAAACATCTACTTCCAATGTGACAGTTCAAAAACATTTTTTAAATCCGATAGAAATGCATAAATTATTTCTCACTTCACAAATTACGCTAATAACTATATAGTTGAAAAGCGCATACAATACAATACTGCAACTTAAATTTAATCTGTAAAACTCAAGAATAGCATTCTACGTCATATATTACTTAGGTAAACTTTAATGATGACCCACATCTAAATCAAATTTGGTGTACCTAATCTCAAGAAGATATCAACAATTCGATCATCCTTAAAGATAAAAGCGTGACAGGACGACATAAAAAGACATTCATTATAATTGGGATATCGATAATGACCTAGAGAAAACAAATGACAAATAACAACAGAGTGGGCCTTCATTAATGAAAAATAAAATAAGAAAACTCCGGCGCTCAGAATTCTTTAAAAAGGTAGGAGGAAAAATCCATTGAAGGCCGAATATAAAAAAATAATTCACGGTCGCATTCGCTCCTCTTTCTTCACAATGTGCTACTGTTCAAATCTCACGGCGCCGTTGAAAACAGTTCTTTTATTTCATCTCTACGCCCGAGGATTTCATCACCTAGCTATGCAGATGGCCAACGAGAGAAAGAATGAAAAATATATTCCACTAGGGGAGCGTTAATATTGTGGAAATCCGACGAAGTAACAAGGAACACTAAAGAAGTAAATATTCCACTAACTGAAACAGAAATATTTCAATAAGCGGAATTTTTAAGAATTTATTTTTCCTTGTTATTAACAGTAGGCAAAATAAATAGATAGAGAGGTTTTAGGTTTGTCTGGTTCCCAACCATGGTTTCGGATTCTGTCCGATCGTCTTTAATATAATTATCATCGCATTTATTACAACATGTCTGATTGGGTAAACTTGTTTGCGTTCAATAAATTACAACTTCTCATACACAGAGAAAAATTTAGCGGAGCGATGGATATTTATAGTAGGTTATTTTTCTTTCAAATTCACATGCCCTTTGCAGAAGTCGTGAGGCGAAACTGATACAAGCGCGGTGAAATTAATTCTTAGGGAATCAAGATGAGATGGGATTTCTGCTCGCGGAATATCGCTATTATATTTGGTGAAAAGTCCTCAGGGTCCTTGGTGGCAATAAGATTTGGATTTAGGACGCGTTATGCGTGTTCAAGAGGCCGTGTTCCTCGAAAGATAAGTGATATGCATGATTTTACTAAAAAATAACTGATGGACGTGATTTTAATGCATGCAATAGTCAAACAAAGACAACATAGTTCATTTAAAATAAAATATCGCGGTATTCTATCTCACAGAACGAATTTGAACAATTTGCTCACGCTATGATATACGCCCCTGTGAATAGTGTACAAACACATGAAATGTATTTGCTTATCTATGTGTCTATATGTACATACCCATGAATACATATACATATATGAACACAAGCGTAACATATACGTAACTAATGTAGGAAAAAAAGAGTAAGAGGATCGAGCATTCCGGATGAGGAAGAAGAGGAAGGATGCAAAGAGGGGGGGGGGGGGGGGGAGAGGATCAGGGAAAAACGAATTTCCTTCCGAGAAAAAACAACAGCGGATATTAAAAAAAAGAGAGACATGGGAGTAAAAAGCAAAAGAGAGAAAAATAAAAAGACGAGCGTCGCGTGTGTTTTGTTCTTGCGCGTCGAGTGCGAGTGAAAGATAGAGCGCGTATTAGTGGGTTGGGTTTTTTTTAAAAAGGTTTTGGCTTGGCTTTATTCTTTTCGGGATTTCGCCTTTTTATTTTACCTGCGACAGAAAGAGGGAGGGAGAGAGAGAGAGAGAGAGAGAAATACTGAAGGTTATATAAATGAACGGGAGTGTATATTTTTTAAAGGGTAAGATAGGGGAAAATGAGCGGGAACAGAAGGGGAATGATTTAAGGCGAGGAGATGGGATTTAGTAGGTTAAAAACAAAAGGTGAAAAAGAGGAATGTAGGGGTTTTGGATATCGGAAGGAGTCAGATAAGAAATTGGATCGGAATAAATGACGTTTACGTCAATCACGGTCGTTATGGAGAGGGAGGAGAGAAAACGACCGGAGGACAACGGGAGAGGATAACGATTCGCTCGCACATACTATAAGCAAAGGGCATTGTAGAATGAGGTGATGCACGTTTGTTTTCTTTGTGTCCTTATTCAAGAACAAGAGGAGAGAGAGAGAGATATAGAGAGAAAAGTGGAATGTAAATGGAAGAGAATTATAACATTGCATAGAGGAGTAAATATTATCGCGAGATAGAAAGAAAGAAACAGGAAAATGGAAATAAGAAAGTTCTAGAAACATTAAAACATTTAGTCCGTCTCTTTGAATCCAAGGATGGCAAAAGTGTGGCTCGTAAGCCGTATGTGGCTCTGTTAGCTTCATGTTGTTTTTTTTTTCAAGTTCCGTTCTGGCGTGTGGCAACTCTTCACTGCAGAACACAAAAACGCAGCGTGCAGTGTTCACAAAATAAGTCCTTCTCCTGGGGGAATCCCCTACTTCCACATTCCTCCGCCATAATCACTAGTATTTTCCGTTGTCAAGATTCAGTAATCAAGTTTTTCAACTTTTCTATTGTCTATCATAGTCCAGTCATTATACAGGGTTATTCAAAAGTCAGTGAACCAATTCGTAAATCTATTACACAAAAACTACAAGAGATTACACAAAAACTACAAGAGATTGCACAATGAAACAAACACCATATGATCAAGAAACACTTCAAGTCTTTAAGTAGCTCGCTAGTGTTACAGATTTTTAATACTGTTCAATCTCGTATAGTTTTTGTTTAATACATTTACGGAATGGTTCGCGGACTTTTGAATAACCCTGCGTATGGACTGGAGTAAGTGCTCGTCAAAAATGACGTTGCACGAATTTAAATGTTCTCGAGTTACATCATAATGTTCTCATTCATACGCACCAGTATATTAGGATTGAGAAGGAATAAAAGCTAAATTTTTGACGACAGCACGGTTGCCAAGCCAGCAAACGGTTAAAAAGCCAAACTTTACCAAAAAAAATATGCGATTTAAACGCCTGCTTGAATGACGAATCAAAAAAAAAGTTCATTTTTCTACAAAACGATAGGTTTCGACTTAAGGCGAAATTCGAATCGCTTGTGGGAATCAATCGCGATAGAACCGGTGAAAAAAGAAATGAAGAGGATAGAGCGAGGATTTTCCCGTCAAAGGAACCAATCTTTAAGGGATCTCTCTCTACTAAATTGAATGAGAAAAAGAGGCGGGGCTGAAATCGGAGAGGAGGCATTTCGTGCGAATCGAATTAGGAATCAAATGAAGTCCTCCGAAGAGGAAAATATATAAAAAAAAAGAAAACCTTCCGTCAGATTTCCAGGACGAAAACTCGCACACGAAGTGGCGCCTTGATTAAATAGACATCGATTGATAATTAATCAATATTTAATTAAAAACAAAATCGGTTTTTCCGAGGATGACGTCAGTCGTTTTAAGGATCGCAAATACAGCGGAAAGGGCGGTTATGACGGATGGTGATCATTTGAGCGGGAAGAATTAACTAATATCCTTCGCGAGTACCTTGTTATCGTTTATCAGCGGGGGAAAAAAAGGACGCGTTAAATCAAATGCAACTGAGATTGCTAATGCGTTGAGATTTTTTTTATAATTAAGAAATGTTAATAACTTGCGTGTTAGAAATTTGAAGGCGGTAGATGATTCGTGTCAAAAGAACAGAGGCGCGAGAAAGATAGGGGCGAGTGAGGTGGAAGGAGGGGGAGAGAGGAAAGGGGAGAGAGGAAGGGGAAGATTGAGAGAAAGAAAAGGAGATGAGAGAGAGGGCGAAAGGGAGGAGAGGAAGAAGGGAGAAAGGAAGGGAAGGAGAGACGAGGAGAAGAGGAGAAAGGGAAGGTGGAGAGATGGAAAAGGGAGAAGTGATGGAGTAAGAGGGATTGAGAGAAAAGGATTGAAGGGTGAGAGGGAAGGAGACAGAAAGAGGAGCGAGGGAGAAGGAAAAGAAAGAAACAGACAGCCAAACGACATTATTAGGACAAAATTGAGACTATATAGTCCATTCTTACATTTAAGAGGGACGTATAAAAAGAAAGAGAGAGAGGGAGAAACTCATGCCCTACGAAACGCTTAATATTTCAAAATAAAACGCAACATATACGCACCAATAACAGTTAAATATTGATAAGCTATAATAATGTAACTGCCATAATAAATATCAGCCTGTATCAAGCTAGGGAATTATATTAACGCTCATTAATCAAACCCTTTAATGCGAAAATAGCACGCAAATATCGACAACCTATATAACTAGTAAACGAAAGCCTCCTATCTTCTTCAGCACGCTTGACGAGGAGGGACTGATTAATCGACGAAAAACGCCCATTTTATCCCACCCTTGAGAAAAAAAGAAAAAGAACAAGGGGGAGGGGATGGGGGGGTGGGATTACTTACAGAATTCAGGAACCGAGGCAACGGGGGTGTTTTTTGGGGCGTCGCACTCAGTGAAATCCGTGTCAAAATCGTATTACAAGAATAATTTCGGCATTGTCCCCTTCTCTCGCTCCCTCTCTCTCTCTCTCTCACTTTCTTCATCAAGAGAGACTAGTAAAGTAACAGAATGGAACCAAACAGACCCGAGGAAATTTCTCGGGAAAAAATATACAATTCGAACGAGTCGGACAGAAATTATCGGTAAAAATAACCCCTTTTCTTTTTGGGAAGGCATAAAAGAAAGAAAAGGGAGAACGCTTTATTGAGCGAGAACTTCGGCGGAAGGAGCTGTAAAAAAAAAGAATTCGGTAGGGGGAGAGTGGAAGACGGGAGAGGAAGCATGAGAAACGGAGAAGGAAGAATGGTAAAGGATACGGTGATAAAGGAGACGGAGATATGACTGGTATGAAAAAAGAGGAGAGAAAGAGAGAGAGAAGAATAAAGCAGGAAATACAAAGGGGAAGGAGGAAAGGGTGCGTCTCTTTTTTATGAGAGCCTATCAAGAAAGTTTTAAAATTACAGAAAAAAGACGCGAAATTGCACAGAAATGAGAAGAGAAAACGAGGTATGGAAAGCGAGACAGATATTACAAAAATCCACGAGATCAATTGAAACGAGAATGACGCAACTCCATATGAAAAACGGAAATGTGTTGGGAAAGAAAAGAGAGAAAATGAAACAAAAGAGAATGAGAGAGAGAGATAGAGATGGAAGAAATTTCAGAGGAAAAAAGAACAAAACGCGAGAGAAGAAGAGAATGGAATGGAGAATATGAGCAAAGGAACGGAAAAAGAGTGCGCCTCGCAGACAGGGATAGCGTAAGACGGAGGTCCTCAACGTGGTGCCCGCCGACGAATTTCTAGGTGCCCTCTTTCCTCTGCGGACATGAAATTATTCATAATCCCTTATCCAATGATGCAAGTCTTGAAAATTTCGTTACTAATGCTGTCGTTTGCAATGCTGCCGAGAACGTTACCGATGCCGTGACGAACTATGGCAATAATTCATTTACTTCATGAAAATAATCGTTATTACAGGAAAGTGTCCAGACATCCTGTCTCCTGCGGTATAAGCCGTTTCTTTCCATCCATTTCTCTCTCCTCTTGCGCTCACATTCTATGAATCAAACACTGGGAACTTTTGTTTCCTCATAAGGCTCAAAATTAACAAAAACCTCCATAGCACACTCCCTCAAACCAGCCGTGGCCATTATTTGAAAAAAATAGTTTTCAAAACTTAATTAAAGAGCTAACAGCCATGTGGTCAAGATCAATGGTCTGTTTTCAAAGAATGTAAACAGACTTGCTACAAACAAGTGCCTCATATTGCAGTTTCTCTTATGAGATTCCGAGCCCTTTGGCCAGGGTTATAGCATGAGAAGCCAGTCCGGAGTGAATTTTCCTGTAGTTCGGATGCGTTGCCGTTTTCCTAATCCCTCTCCTTTCTCTGTGGTTAAATTGAATAATCTGTGTAGCAATACCGTAATCTATTATGGTGCCTGTGCAGTGTTTTACCTTTCTGCAAGATGTCTGAAAGGAGACCAGTAAGTGAATTGTTGTTCACTCACCAATTTGAAATTCTTAAAAACCTTTTAAAAGATAGATTTTTCCAATTTTCTGACATTGACCCCGCGATTTCCTTTTATGTAAATCCATTTTGCTATGTTGACGTTAACAACGATGCCGAGTTTACTTCAAAAGTATCTCAAAGTAAAGAAGAAGGTCTCGAACTAGAGACAAAGTGATGTAATTGTAAAGTCCCAAGGAAAAAAAAAACAAATTTTGGAACTTGATAGACTCCACTAAATTCCCCACTTTGCGCAGTACTGATTTAAGAATAAGAGCCTACCTTGGATCGACTCATATATGTGAATCCCTCTTATCATCGATGAAGCTAATTAAAACTAAGAGCCGTTCGAGATTGACTAATGTCCCTGCGAGCGGGGACATCATATTACACTCCAAACTACGAGCAGCAAGCTTTCAACATGGATTGTCAAGTATTCCATTAATGTGGTATGTAGGTACCTGATCGTGGTGCTAAGCAGAAAAAAGTATTAAAATCAGTTTGGTTTCTTTTCACAGGATTTAATTGTTTCAAGCATTAATAAAAAATATTAGATGTGAAATATATTAAATTATACAACTCATTGCATCACTTTTCGTGATTTGCAACACATTTTTATGCTTGTGCCCGCCTCCATATCCCAGAATTGGTTAAGTGCCCAATGGAGGCAAAACGTTTAGAACTGCTGGTGTAAGACGTTAGAGACTGAAATATGGTAAAATTCGCGCCTGAGAAGAAACAAATTGGATTATAAGGAAGACCTACTGAAAAGAGTGAGAGGAATATTGTGGTCAGAAAATTTAAGACGAAAACGGTGTGCGAGAGCAGGATTGGGAGGCCATTGAGAATGAATAAATAGGTGACGCAAAATAGTATAGAGACAGGTAAAGATAAGGTGAACTGAAAATAGAAGACAGGAAAGATGAGATAAAAGGAAGATTTATAGAGAGAGAGAGAAGGGGAGAGGGTGCGAAACTGAAAGTGAAATTATAAGACAAGAAAGTTGGCAGGGAGAAAGTACAGAGGGTGAAACGTGAGTGGGGAGAGCAGAAATTAAGGGGGAAGGTGAGTAAGGAAACAGAGTAAGGAGGAGAAAGAGAATAGGGATGAGAAAGGGAGAGAGAGAGGGGCGGATGAAGAGTAAATAAGGAAAGGAAGGAGAAGATTGAGAAGATAGATTAAAAGAAAAGAACATGTATGAGTAACAAAAGAGAGAACGTGAGAGAGAGAGGGTGAGAGAGTAAGGGGTGAGAGAGTGAAAGGAAGAGAGTGAGGTGGGAGAGAGTAATGGGGAGGAGGATAAGGGGGAGGAAGGGGGAGAAAGTAAGGGAGAGAAAGTAAAGGAGAGAAAGTAAGGGGAGAAAGAAAGGGGAAGTAAGGGGGAGATATTAAGGGGAGACAGTAACGGGAGGTGAGTAAAGACTAGAGGAAGAGAGGAGGGGGAGAGAGGAGGGGGAGACAGGAGGGGGGAGAGAGGAGGGGGGAGAGATGAGGGGGGAGAGAGGAGGGAGAGAGAGGAGGGAGAGAGAGGAGGGGGAGAGAGGAGGGGGGAGAGAGGAGGGGGGAGAGAGGAGGGGGGAGAGAGGAGGAGGAGAGAGGAGGGGGAGAGAGGAGGGAGAGAGATGAGGGGAGAGAGAGGGAAGGGGAGAGAGAGGGAAGGGGAGAGAGGGGGTAGGGGAGAGGGAGGTGGCAGATGGGGTGGTACTACACGTAAAGAGAGGGAAAGTGAGAAAGAAGTAAGAAGTTCGTCTCTTCTCCATCGACTTGGATCGATAGATCGATTAATCACACAGTCTCCCCCAGCCTTCTTTTTTTTTATTCGTTTCGCGGAGTTGAAGGCTTCTTGGGAGGAGAGAAAAAGAGGCGACTCCTCCAGAGAAAACCCGCGGGGAAAACTCTTTTCTATCCCAGAAAATGGGAAAAAACAGATACCGAGAGAGGGTGATTTTTTTTTCGTCGAATAAGAATATAAGATGAATAAAAATATATGACCGGAACGGATATATCACGTCTTGAGTGAAAATGAAAAAATAAATAAATTATGTGGGGTGGAAGATACGAAAATTATGTTTTTTTCATCATTCATCTTTTTTCTACTCGAAGTATATTTTATATATTCATTCGCGTCAGAATGGTATCGGAATTCTCCTTTCGAAAACTTTGTTTGATTTCGAAGCGAGATTTGGACGTTTTAAGTTTTTAAGTATTTCGCGCATTCATACGGAACTCTTTATTTGCACTTGCTTCCGCGTAGATACCTTCCATTACTCGACTCGAACAATTTATTCTGTGAGTTTAGTAATAGATAAATGAGAAATTAACCTCGGAACTCACGGGAGCAGAAGGATGACAAGCTAACTTATTAAAAAATTTGATTGACTTAACGGAAAAGGATGTATTTCTTGATAATTTAAGCCAATTTTGTTCAGTCAGAAGAACTGACATTATGGTTTCCAGAGAGCTTTATTTCCTCAAATGACGCTAGCGGTTGTTTGCTTTCGTAATGAAATCCACTTAAAGTTTCATCGATTCGAATTTTGATAGCCTAATTTAATAGAAGTTGACGTTATTACTAATTTTGGAAATTTTCGTGCAATTAAAAGAAGTATTATTCTGAAGTTACATTTGTTGCTTTCGTGGTCAAATTAAAGTAAAACCCCGATTATTCTTGTTCGTATTGATGTCCCTGGCATGCGCAGGTAATAGGAAAATACGGACGATCCGAATGGCGAGTGTATCAAGACAAAATTTATAACAATATACGTTAAAAATTGCACAGAATATCTATAAATAATCACGTACTTTATTCGTCAAAATGAAGACGCCTTCTATGCCAATAAAGGAATTACTCCATCAAATTTTCACTAGTCTGCCAGTTGCAACGCTTCTCGCAAAGTCTTAATTTGGCTTTCAAAAACTTCGTAATATTCATTAATTGCCAGAAACGTATTATTATCAATGAGAAATTCGTGAAACCTGTGGTGGACCAATGGGATCACGAAGGGAACCTAATAAAATTCTCTGGTTGTTGAACATGGTAAGGACTTGTTGTCATTCATCGCAACTGAACCAAAGACAGGCTCCTTTGGTAAACCCCGTGAGCGCGTGCCACTAGTTATTCTTGATTACTGACTGAGTAACACTACGAAAATAATATATAGTAGATAAGAAACTCCTCAGCGCGTTTAATCACAGTTAATTGGCACGGAGAAAAGGATTCCGTTCAGAAATAATTTTTAATTGCGTCACTCGTTATATTTTTAGTAAAAATAACGCGTTTACCTTATCCTTAGCACAGGAAGCCGCAATCTTTCGGTGGGATGCCATTAAAATATGATACTAATTGAGAGGCGGCGATAAAAAATATTGTAACTATGTTAGGAGAAACCATCTCATATATATATATATATATATATATATATATATATGTATGTATATTAAATTCCCCAGAGGTCCAGCAATTATTCACCGTTCCATTAGGGAGAGAGCGGAGACAGGAAGAAACGGGGGAAGAGTGGGAAATTGGAATGTCGAAAGACGAAATGGGTTGGATTGAATAAAGCCTGAGGTGAGATTTTATAATGGACAGAATCGATAATGGAAGAAATAAGTCCTCATCTTCCACCCTAATGCAATATGCGGAAAAGGAAATAATTCTCCAAGGACGCCAATGAGAACACGAGTCCATTCTTTACTTTTAATTTGAAAGTGTAGGATTAATACGTTAATGGATTCTCCGACTTCTTCCAAAGTGTTCATTTTTTTGTTTGTACATTTGTTACCTTGAGATTCGACGCGAATGGAGACTTTTTTCGTAATATATCAGGTTTCTTATTAAGTATTCGAAAAGTGATGGAATTTAAATTCGCCATATTTGGTCTGTGTCATTTTTTTGGGCTTCGTTTTTTTTAAAGGCTATTTCAAGGGGCTTTATCATTAAGCTGCAAGTTTGCGCACCGAAATCCGTGTGTTCTAATAACAAACACTTCAAAGATTATCAATTGGAAAGCTGTTACCTGGTATCAGTTTACTCCTGGTAAAAATAATTTCTTACTTTACCCTCATGATTGCCACAATATAAGCTTTGCGGAAACTAGGCGATTAATCTGATTTCCTATGTCATAAAAAACAATTTTTAAATCGGATTTTGTTTTCTTTTAGATAATTACGATTTATAAACTATCTTTTTACATAAACACGTAAAATAATAGTAATTTGAATTTTTAAGCATGCCTAAAATTTTGATTATAACAAACAATGTAAAAAAAGCCAAGCGAAGCGAGGTCGTGCGGCTAGGGTAGCGTCAGCAGACCAGGAGCAGAGTGCTTTGCACAAGAGCAATCTCCCATTCAACGACTTCCATCCATGCCTCTGACATAGTAAAAATTCCTAACATCTGAGTATCGTGCAATGTAACCGGGTCGTGTAAAAACCACAACTATCACTATGCAAAATTCTCAGCAAGATATCGCGCGACTTTACCAAGTCACTTTGCTCACGAGGTAAGAAGGCATTAACGTTTATGCCGATCCTCGCTGTTTATCCTTTCCACATACAAACAGAATCACGTCAACCAAACCCATTTCCGGCTTTGAATAATCAGGGCGACATCTTAAATCGGACGAAATCATAACGTCAAAGTAACGATAAGGCGTGACAAGGGGAGCGCGAACATAAGGACCCCAAAAACGGCAGATGGCGAATGTTTCTTAGGATAAGTACGCGTAAAAAAATAGCAAAGCGACGACGGATTTGGCCAAGTTACAAATTTTTATTTTTACGCGCGAACGAAATGATGTCCGGTCGTTCGGGAGAGAAAAAAAAATCGAAAGCTTGTGAGACGGGCCAACGATCTGCTGGGCATTGAATAAACAATAGGAAAAAAGGAAGAAAAAGACTGCTCTTTTTCAGGGATAAAAAATAACTAAATGGAAGGGAGAAAATGAGAATGAATGGAGAGGGGAACGTGGATTAAAGCCGCAAAAGATGACTGCTCCGACGGTAAAATCCAAGTGATGGGAGAGAGTGAAACGTGGAAGAAAGGAATAAAAAGAATAACAGAAACGAGTGACTGAAATAATCGAGAGGGAGTAAGAGAGAGAGGAAAATGTGTTTATCTTTCCCACCAGCCTTTCCCCTTTTTCTCAATTCCACTCTCTTTCCTGGTCGCTAAGGGATGAGACATTTTGATTCATTAAGTTTTCTCGTCATTGGACCGGCGCGGCGGCGGCGGCCTGTTCGCCGTCCTACTCGGATCCTGTGTGGGCGGATTGAATTTCCTGGTCGGAGATTTAAAATTTATTGAATACGAAACGTTGACACCGCCAAATAAGAGACTGCAGATGGGGGAGGTGACAGAGAGAGAGGGAGGGAGAGGCAAGGAAAGGGAGAGAGAAAGAAAGGGAGAGAGAAGGAGTGTAAGAGAAGGGTAGGAAGAGAGGAGAGGGAGGGAGAAGGGGTGAGAGGAGGAGGAGAGGGGGAGGGGAAAGGGTGGGAGGAAAGGGGGAGAGGAGAAGGAGAGGGAGAGAAAAGGGGGAGAGGGAAGAAGTAGGGAGAGAAGAGACAGGGGAGGAAGAGAGGAGAGGGAGATAAGGAGAGGGAGATAAGGAGAGGGAGAGA
Source organism: Uropetala carovei (assembly GCA_036926305.1). Taxonomy (NCBI): domain Eukaryota; kingdom Metazoa; phylum Arthropoda; class Insecta; order Odonata; family Petaluridae; genus Uropetala; species Uropetala carovei. The sequence goes on along the minus strand of JAXCHB010000033.1, from coordinate 17,521,276 downwards.
AGGAGAGGGCGAGAAGGAGAGTGAGAGAAGGAAAGGGAGAGGAGAGGAAGAGAGGGAGACAAGGAGAGGGATAGAAGGAGAGTGAGAGAAGGAGAGGGATAGGAGGAGAAGAGAGGGAGACAAGTACAGGGAAAGAAGGAGAGGAGAGGAAGTGAGGGAAGGCAGAGAGGGAAGGGAGAGAGGGAAGGAAGGAGAAGGGGAGAGAGGGGAGAGAAGAGGGAGATAGGAGAGGTTAGGAAGAGAGGATAGGGAGAGAGGATAGGGAGAGAAGAGGAGATAGAAGGAGAGAGAATAGGAAGAAAGAAGGAAAGAGGGAGTAGAAAGGAATGGAGATGTAGGAAATGCGAGAGATACTGAGAATGATCGAGATATAGAATGATTTATAAATAGTCGAAGATAGACGAAAAAAGAAGCGTAGAAATGTGAAAGACGTCGGAGGGAGAAAGTTAAGGGGAGGAGGAGAATGGAGATATGCCACAAGGAACTGAAGGGAAGACAGAAAAAAAGCTGTGATGAAATCCAGGTAAAGAATACATCAAAGAGAGAAATTGAGGCTACGGGAGAGAGACTGAGATACAGAGAAAAGAAAGTTAAGAGAAATGCAAGAAGAAACTGACAAAGAGACAAGTTTAGGAGTTAGCGCGACATACAGACAGACAAAACGAACACCTAAGCAGATACCTTGGAAAACCGCTAAAACAGAATAGAGAAGAAAGAGAGGTGACATAGATGGACAAGCAAAAACGTAAAAATGATAATCATGAGAGAGAGAGAGGAAAGGAGAGGGAGGAGAGGAAAGAGAGAGGAGAGGAGAGAGAGAGAGAGAGGAGACAGTGACTAAGGAGGAACCAAGATGAATAAATTATATAGAAGGTAAAATCCGTAATTAGAGAAAATAAAATGTGTGTGTGTATATATATATATATATGTGTGTGTGTATACACACACGATATGTCGATATCTTTATAAGATATAGACGCTTCTGACATAGGAAATAGGAAAATGAGGATACAAATTTTGAGGCACTTCCAGATGAGCTAGAAATTTGAAATTTGGCAGGTTGGTAGGTCTTGTGGGGAAACCGAGCAGAAAAATTGAAAATTATAAAAATGTGTATTTTTTGGCAGTAAAAAATCCTAAAAGGTTACACAAATATTTCATTGTTTAGGTATTTCTAAACGTACTACACTGCTGAAATGCTTTCTAACGGTAGAATTCGCTAAATAACGATAATAGGATTATAGAATTTTAAATGTTTATTTATTTGGCCGTTAAAAATTCAAATGTTAAACACACTGACTAATGTTTATGTGCTTTCGGTCAATCTAGGGAGCTGAAATTTTTCATAAAGTTAGAGAATGGTGTATTAGCAGCAATTAACATCGAAAATTATAATGAAGTGTATTTCAGTGGCTGTTAAAATTAATAAACTTTAAAAAATTAAATATATACGAATGCACTTCTAGAGGTGTTACATCAATAAAATTTGGTAGAAATGTGAGTAATTTGTCAAAAAACGACGAAAAAATATAAAATTCTTACATTTGTAAATTTTAGGAGTTGTTTATAACCCAATATTTTCTAAAGAGAAAAGCCCGTAAATCGATGCAGAGGGGCAAAATTTTGCGTTTATAAATTATTTGTCGGCTCTTAACTATTATTTGTCGGCTCTTAACTATTATTTGTCGGCTCTTAACTGTATATTAAGGTGATATGAAATGCTTGCAGAATATCATCACTTATTAACAATAGCAATAAAAGAGGAGAGAGAATTAAGATAAATGTGGAGATGATAAAGAGGAAAGGGAGAGAGAGAGAGAGGTAAGAGAATAGCAGCGTGAGAAAAGTAAATTATAAAAGAGACCAAAGTTAAGATGGAGAATTCGGGAACGAAAAACGAGACCGATTCGTCAATGGACGGGGGATGAGGAGAGGAAGTGGTTATTTTCTTCTAAAGAAAAGCGATTTACGCGTGGAGGAGGCCAGGCCAATAGAAGGGACGTGACTCGGGTTATATAGAAAATGTCTCCCGAAACTAAGAGAGAATTGGGACTGCTGGGGATAAAGAGAAAAGGTATTAGCGCAGAGGAAGGAATTATCGTTATTTATGACACAACCCATCTCTTGAATTGCACGGCTTGGCTTAATACGTTTGGATTTCATCGCGGTTTTCTTTTTTAGATAACTAACTCGAATTACACAGTCATCGATTTCGATTTAGCACGGTTTCAGAAAATTAAAAATTATTACTATTAATAACAAAATGTTTCAGCTTGAACCAAGGTTATAAGAATGGAGAAAAGAAAGCCATTGTATGTACAAAGATAACTAAATTAAATTTTGAACTCAAGATGACGCTCAAATGTATTAATATGGATAAAACTATGCTTCATTGCACGGTTTTGCATTACGTTATTTTTCTTTTAATGAAATATCCTATAGAATAATTTCAATAAGTAATGTTATTTGGATTTATATGAGATGAACTTTGTAAAATGCACTAACAAACCATCAATAATATAGGGGTTAAAGTAACCCCGGCAAAGAGGGGTACTGAGAGGCTGCAAAAATTACAGAAAATAGTTAGGAATTATGAATTCCTGCAACACCTATGAAACGAATTGTCAATATTTTTCAGCGAATTTAAAAAAATATAAATTTTGATTTTCTACTTCGATTTTTAACTATATGAATATGTCACATCTAAGCGATAATAAATTTACTTATTTACTGGCCCAGATACACTTAAATGTTAGTAATTGTTATTTAAAGAAAACTGTTGAAATCAAATACAGATTTTGAATTCCAGAAAATCTTTTGGGGAAAAACCTATAAGTATGTACAGTTACGGGCCCCAACTCACTGCTCCGAATAACTGATTTCATCACTGCGTTTTGCTGTCATGACTTGCACCTGTGTATTACAAAATAAGTATTACGATAAGAAAATCTTGTGACCACTCCATCTCGGGCCCCCAGAGACCCCGGGCCCCGATGAGTTCTCCCCGGTCTCCCCGCCCTCTCGGTGGCCCTGTTAATGACATTATAATATACCCCTCTCATTATTATTAAGAGCTTTCACATAAAAAATCACTGAACACGTTGTTATGGTAGTCGATTGTTGAGACACAGAAAAACTCCCACTTTTTTCTGATAAAAACTAAAACTGTACGCTAAAGCAACAGGGATTTGAATTCCGCCTTAAAAAAATAAGAAACTACAATTTCAAAACTTTCCGACAGTTCAAGCCCCGAGTCCTGTGGGACAATAGTGGGACAATAATTGGGAAAAATTGTCCCTCATCAGATGATCCCGGTTCCACCAAATTCTTGCCACGTGTAACTCTAATGCGTAGTATCTTATACGAAAAATTTGGTTTCTCTAGGTTTAACTGTTTCAGAGATATCATCTGCACAGTCGGACGGACAGACAAAGTGTATATATGAGCGATTTGTGAAACACATCGCTAAAAATGAATAATAGTTACAGTGATTATCAAAAGAGTGATAACATAGAGAATATGTGATGCACCATACTCTGTCGAAACGCAGAAATTTCTCAATGAGGCCTCCATATTTCAATCAAATTGACACAATTCGAATGTATTTTAAACATCACAACCCAAGGGCTTGAAATTAGGTCAAATAAAATAATTCAGACATTTTATAATGGACGAAAAATATGGTAAAAAATAAATCGTCAAAAAACTTAGGTAATTTATATAAAATGTAAAGTAAATGGCGAATATTTCGAGATTCAGAAACTAAGAATTCATTCTACGCGTTCCACGAGACATAAGGACAACAAAATAGGATAAGCAATATTCTTAAATAACAACAACATTTTCGTAATGTTACAGATCTTTGAGAAGTTGTATTAGCTGGTGAGTTTGGAAGCTAGACGATACGATCTTAAAAGAAAATTTAACAGTAATAAATATACTTACAGAGTTAAAAAAAACTTTCTTTGAAGATCTTGAAAGGATTAAGCAAAATAAAATAAAATACAACGATAATGTTTATTAGTTTATGTTAAGTTATGATGTTAATTACTTTTTAAAAATCAAATCGCTGATGGAACCATCTCTTAACAACGTGCGACATTAATCTATATACTGCCAGGCACAGTTCATTATTCTGATCCCACAAATCACGATTGCTCTCACAACAATCCGAATATAAATCTCGTGATTAATGCGAAGACCAACAAAAGAAAGACGCAATTCGTTCGACAAATCCCAAACGAGTAACTCAAACTACAAAATAAAACGAAACCTTGGAGGAACAATTCTACGTTTAATTTCGTCGGAACCCCGAGAAAATAAATAAACCTCTTAAAAAGAAACTCCAAGAATGAAACGAAAAGAGGAATTCGTCAGGAGAGGACGTTTGAATTCGTCCCTGAGACACAAACTCACCCTCCACTTCATCGTATTGACGCTCGTCCAAAATCAATCGCTTTAACACGTCCTCTTTCTTAACTGAGGACCTCTACCTTTTATCTGTTCGTCCTATTTCCCCCTTCATATACCCCTCCCTCCCTCTCTCTCTCTGGGGTAAAAAAATGGAAGTCGACCTCTCCTGTTTAATTGAGTTAGCAGGTGACCGCCAGGGAAGAAATAGAAGAGAAGGGGGATAAGAGAGAGCCTTGAGGGACGTCTCTCTGGACCTAGGGTGGGAGGGGAAAAAACCCGAATCGTAGGGGAGATCTCCTGGATGAATCGCCTAAAGCCGAAACACTGGGATCGATGGGATTTGCAGCAGGGACGACTGAGAAAAAGATTTGATCGCTTCGAGAAACCTCGAGGAATTAAAGGCGAGTCCGTTCTTTTCCGTGCGTGACCTTCTAATCTCGCGATATGTTAACTCCGTCGCCGAGAGAAAAAACTCGGCCATATAAAACTGACGACGAAGACAAACGAAACGATGATTTAAAAAAACCAAAGGTTTTGCGGACGGGGATTGTGTAGACATGCGCGTCTAGAATCTTCGGAAATATCTTCGGTATTTGTGCATGATGAAAATGTTATTCATTTAGTTCCAACCGATTATTATGGTTTTACGCAACTGTCTTTATAAGCGCTGAAGTCTAGTGGCTTCGAAAACATCTTCGGTATTTGAACGTAATAAAAATGCGCTTGATTTAGTTCCGTTTTTATGATTTACGCGACATATTTTATTGCGTTGAAGCATCATCGGATTACGGGTCGGGTAATTTTGAAACACCATTTTCTCTTTACCACGCTAAAAGGTATTACATTATAATTTATAAGTCCAAAAGAGAGAGAGAGAAACAAAAGTTGGTTAATTATTTTCGCTATTTACTTAGCTTGTTGGCATCGATATAATATATCAGTTTTCGATATTTGTGGTCTAATACGTCAAGGTCTCTAAAACAGGCCTCCAAATTGCCACGAGGTAATATTACATCCTGGCTACCTAACAGGTTAAATGAGTAAGATGTCTGCCAACGACTCCGGCGAAAAATAAAGGCAACTCCGTTTTATTTATTTTTTCTGCATCCATCAAATGTGCGTGTGGCTACCGCAGTGAGATCGCAAACGAAAAATACACCCGATACGATAGTCTGCGCAGGAAACGTACCCCCACGATTATTCTTAACGAATCGCACGCTCATTCCAGGCCGCGCGGCGATTTTTTCCCGGTTCTCGCGGGCGCGCACGAGATCGAAACGAAAAAAAAAAGTGAGTGTAACGAACTCGTTACGGAGGCGTGGAAAAATAACGGCCATAAAGCCTCTTACTCTCGCTCTTCCTTCCACCCTCTCTCTCCCTCCCTTCGGGCTCGGTTGCCGCGACGACTGAGTCAAAAGTCTCGTTAACCATTCTACCAAGCGGTCCGGAGGAGAAGTAAATATTAATCGGGTAGAAGCGAAAAGGACGGAGATACAGGGAGATGGAGAGAGAAGAAGGGAGGAGGAGGAGGGACCAGAATTAATGAAAAGGGCGGAGAATTAACTCCTCTTTAAGCATTAACGGGACGCCGGTGCTCTCCCACAAGCACGGCGAGCGAGCGGGGAAAAAATAATTCGAACAAATCTTCCTGAGGAAAACATCAAAGTAAACCGCCTCGTGCAATATTCCCTTGCGGAAGACTCCCGGACCGGGAAAGTAGGTATGAAATCTCCCGATGCCTAAGTCGTATAAACTTGTTTGCTCCGTAACAGGGGTGGACATTTCAGGCAAAGAGTCGGCCGTGGAAAAGAGAGTGAGAATTAATAAGTATATGGGTCCAAAAGTGCAGGAAATCCAAAACTTACGCGAAAACGGAAAACGCTAACCTCAACTCCTCCCAATTTGGGGGCAGAAAATACAAAATTAAGAGGACATATTACACAGTTTCCTCGAATTAAAATAAATAATAATAACTATTAATTGCATACATATTTACTACATGATAATAAACGAGACAAATACGGAATCAACATAGATTTAACACACTTTTAAGCCCATAATTTGTTATCCCTGTTCGCCCACTCAAAGTGGAAATTTTAATTCATGAATTTCGCCAAACTTGGAATTTCACTTTGAGAAAAAGGTAATAAATGGCTCAGATATTTAGGACTGGGTAAAGATAAGTCAGGGTACATACACGTGTACGGACAACCGCTGCTGAGGCAGGATGGAAAGGTCGGTACGCGTTTATGTCGTATAGGTTTGAGGAGTTAATTTAAAAATAAATTCTTTATATAGAAGCTTATTCCCGATTGTCATAAAAATAAAAGGTATTAGACATTATGACGAATATATGGGAGTTTTTATAAGAAGGGCATTTGAAAATACCTAACAAAATATATACAAGGCTAAGACTATAAAGTCAAGTTTTGACACTCCAGACATAGTATCTTAATACAGCTTAATAAATTCAAACCAAATAAGTAATGATACATGTAAGTTTATACAGTTACAAAGAAAACGCCGTATTTGGCATTGATCTCTTTGTAAATTTTCCGAATCTAGGAAAGACTTTAAATAAGAAAAGACCCATATGACGTTAACCTTATTAATAATTCTACACTTTGTAAAAACTAAATTAAAAAAAAAATCATTTTCACAATTTCTCGATTGCCACATACGAGATATGACCACTACCAAATCACCGTACGCTTCATGAATAAATCGAAGATATCCAAATTCCTAATTTTCCTCCTTCTTTCACTTAAATCCGCCATATCTCGTTTCCTCCGTTTCTTTCAAAATTATTCTATATCCCGACTCGGGGCGAAGAAGCACTTTCACCCAGGTTACGCGAACTCCGAACCCGTCAAAAAGCGATGAGATCCGTCACGCGAAACACTACATTTGAAACTATCTTTTCCGTATATATATATACCTATCTCAAAAACACAGACAAACAAATACATTACCCATTTTTGAAAGAGGAGACATTTCCAGAAACACTCAGTCGACGAACATAGTTATTTTTTCTTTATCTCTCTCATTTACTCTTCCCTGAACGATGCCACAGAAAAAAGTAAAATAAAACACGCTCACCTTTTACCTTATTTCCTTCGCGTGCGCAGTCAACGGCTTTTTAATTATTCCGGAAAATCCCTATCTTCCTCATGTCGCGTAACTCTGCCCGACTTCCTGTTTTTAGGAGTATGTAGGAAGAAAACCGCGTCAAGGTTTGTTGCGCCTTTTGCGAAGACGGCTTTCATTTTGAAGAAAAATATGGCATCCGAAGAGAAAGCGGTAATTAGGAACGGCAGACTTTCCTAAAGCATCCCTCTTCACTGGGCTGTTTCCGCCATTTTCTCCTCCTCCCTCTCCTAGTTTCTTCTCCTATCCTTCCTCTCCTATCCTTCCTCTCCTATCCCTTCTCCCCTTAGGGTTAAATGTAAGAAAGGACCATATAGTCTCAATTTCGCCCTTAATAAAGTCGTTTGTCTGTCTGTATGTCTCCTCTTTTTCTCTCCCCTCTCTCTCCCTGTTCCTCCTCTTCTCCCTTTCTCCTCCCTTTCTCCTCCCTTTCTTCTTTTCCATCTCTCTCCTCTCTCGTCCCACTCTACCTATCCCTCCTCTCTCAATTCCAAAAATCCTTCTCCTTTCCCCTCTTCCTCTCTCTCTCTCCATCCCTTCCTCCTCTATCGACCTCTTCCTCTTCTCATTCCCATCTTCTCCTCCCTCATCTCCCTCCTATCCTCCAACTCTTCTCTCTTCCACCTCCTCCCCTCTTCTCAACCCACTCTGCAACTTTTCTTGTATATACTTTTCCTCCCTCACTCCACAATCCCCGTAATTATCTACCACCTCCGGCTTTTCAGGTGTCCTTTTCCTGTCGGTTGCGTCAAAGAGGGTGGTCGTTCGGTTGAGGAAGGGTGGGCGGGAGAGGACCAAGAAAGGGCCCGCCCACTTCCCTTCCCAATCCCTTCTATCCCCTCTCAATCTAGCGACCACGTTAAAGGGACTTCGAAGTCCTCCAATCTTGGTCTCTTTGTTTATACCCAAGCGCTCGGATTTCAATCACATTTCTCTCAAGGCCGTCGGAAGAACGAACCAACTCCTACGTAAGGTGGGTGAGGTTTAATCTTGTTGTTGTGGGAGGAGATAACTCAAGAACTTGACGGCGCCTTAGGTGACAGCATAACCGGAGGAAGATTCATGCTCCGATGAAAGAGGGCAGGAGTTTTAGATTTAAAAAAAACACGGCACGAGAACAATAGGTTCGGATTACGCGAGTCTTTAGAACGAAAGCCATCAAAAGTTTTATTTCGAGATCACGTAGAGGCAGGCACAATTAAAATAAACACCGGATGTATCGTTTCAATCTCGTGATGCATGTCTATCAAAATTTCTACTGTTTCAATCACGGTGATCACGCATTTTCTTATATAAGAAAATAAAACCGATGGCATTATAAGTAATTGTGTAATCACAAAAAAATCATCAACTGATGGTGACAACTAGTTTTTCAAACTTGGTTTTCTCTCACGATTTTGTTGTTATGACTCTTGATGAGAAAGGGATTAAAAATTGAACTCGGTTAATAATTCACGTACTATTATTAATGTTATTCTGAATGTAGACAATTTAATTTTGATTTAATTTTGGAAAGAAGACTTTATTTTATCATTTTTCATTAAATTACGATAAACTTGACAAAACGTGTATTATATTATAATTTTGTGGAATTATATTTTAACGACTAAGACGTATTTTACGAATATTTTCTCGGAATGTATTCAGGAAAAAAACACATTGTATTAAGGTGCTACCATAAAGAATTACAAGTAATAAGGAGATTATAAGAACTGAAATGTGATTTAAACCGAAATCTTGAAATACCGTGACTTAATTAAATATGTCTTCGCATGCTGACAGGCATACAAACACTTATTTTCTTCTAGACTAGGCTAAGCTATTGTTATCTTTAACTTGCGCCAATGAGTTTTGATATGGGAATTTCAATTTATCGGTCAAACTGAGAGATTGAAAAATAATTTTTCACCCGATTAAATTCTCTGAGGTTTTTCTTTAAGTTCTAACGCTTACGAGTTTAAAATCGTGAATTAACATGTACCTACCCTCCAATCTTCCTACTGCATACATTGTGAACTAAGGACGGTTTAAAAAAAAAGAAACGCCCTCACAAAAACACGCACGATATTAACAAAATTCCGACTCTCCTTGTTAACATTCCACGTGGAATAAACACCACTTGAAGGATTCATGAATAACGTTTCTAGAACTTCGGTGCTCCATTAACTAATACACGCCGCGCAACGCGGAAACCTAATGATTAGTGTCTAAGATAACACCTATCGCTTAATTAAAACGAACATAGAGCAGCTCCCTCGCCCAATACACGTCTCTAAGAATTACAAACACTTCTCCCATTTGTTTCGGATGACTCGGGCGCCGTTATCCTTATGAGGAAACTTTTCGAGGAGTTTTAAAGTCGGCTGTATTCACGAGGGAAACATAATAATAATCTTCTCTATTGCTCGCCACCAAGAAAATATAATTAAACCACGCTGTCGTTAATTTTCGGAAGAGTAATTCCACTAGGCTAGCTGTCTCGGAAGGGGAACCCACGGGGAAAGCCCCATCAGCCTGTAGCAGACGTTAACGCTTTCCAGCGCAGGTAACGTCGCGTGTGGGAGAAAATGGGAAAGTGAGTAAGAGTGAAGGACGGAGGAAGAGGAAAAGACACAGAGAGAGAGAGAGAGAGAGAATGAAAAATACCGAGAAAAAGAGAGAAAAAAAGGGCGGAGGAGCAACGGAATGGTGTAAGAGAGAGAAAACAGAGTTAAGGGAAAAAAATAAAGAAGAAGAGAGACAAGGATACAGAATGATAAAAGACATGTTGAGCTAAGGAAAGGAAAAAAGGTAAATAGAAAAAGAGAGAAATAGAAAATGGGAACACGGGAATAAGAGAATGAGCGAAAGAGAGGAAATGACAAATAAAGAGAGAAACAGGTGGAAGATGAGGCAGAAAATAAAAAAAACATAAAGAGAAGAGATAGAAACAAAAGAGAAAACCAAAAAGGACGAAAAAAGCGAACTTTTAGATTTGAAAACGGAGAAATAACAAAAGCAAAACATTATTATCAAAATATGACGCGTTTTTTTTGGAACTGATGCATGCGAAGTATAGGGCAATGACAACGCTAATATTCCACTTCATTAAAACCAAAAAAAGTTCATCCTTATTTTCTTGATGAAAAATAATTCCAAAACGCCATCACTACGCGGTATGTTAGAAGCAAACGATAACTGGTACAACATCTAACGACAAACAAAGGGATGGAGAAACGCAGTAGAACAAAGAGAGGTCAGGAAGAGAATTGTAAGGGATAGAAGGAAAGGGAAGAGACGAAGAGAAGTGTGTGTGAGAGAGAGAGAGAGAGAAAATTGCGAAATACCACGCTAGAAGGGGGGAGGGGAATAATTTTGGGCCACACGTGCTGCCATCCCGTGGAAGTTGGTGAAGGCTCCGACGCGGACTTGTTTTCCAGCGGTATGCACCTCATGGGAATAGGTACCTACCTTCAGCAACTCTATCCTCCACCTCCCTCTTATTTTTTTTGACGGGGAGAACGTGCAGTGGGAAAAGCGGAGAAAGTGGGATGGGTGGGAGGAGGCGTCGGCGAGGTGGAGGGAGGGAGGAAGGTAAAAAAGGGTGGGTAAGGGGGAGGGGGGTTTAGATTGCACTAATCTCCTACAGATTTTGCAAAACAAGGTTCTTTCACTTCCCGGGGGAAATGGTGATGAATGCTGGGGAGACTGGAAATGCTGTAAAGCTTCGGGAAGGCGCAAGGGAGGGTTTTAACTAAGAGGCGGAATGGGAAATGCGGGGAAACGGAAGTATACGCCCTCCCACACCCGCACACACCCTGTCTCTCTCGCTCACTTAAACGGGTTTTCTAATTTGCAGCTCGACTATCGGTTCTTCTTCTTCTTCTTATCCTCCTTGCCCCATCCTTATCCTCACGCCACGCGCGTTAGGAGCGGAGTCAATTTAGCGGAGAACTTTCGGCGAATTATAGTTCCCTCTACAAGAAATAAAATAAATAAGTTAGGCCGCGGTTACGCCCCGTTAAATTTTTTCGGCAAAAATTTCAGTTTAATGAATCGCTTCATGAATAGATAACTTAAAGTGCAATATGTGCCGGTTAACGTAATCGCGTTGGATTTAATTTATCTGATAACAAGCAAACAGAAGATTTAGTTAAACTAGATCCGCTTTTGAAATTCCGCGCTTGATGACAATAATAGGCTTATAGCAATAACCGTTGATAACAATATTTACAATATAACAATTTATTGAAGACATTTCTTTCACAATGGAAATGAGTGGGCAATTAAGATGATTTTTATGGATTATTACATGAGTTGGCTATTCCAGTCTGATCGAATACCCGAGGAATAAAATCAACGCCAGAAAACTTAAACATTAAATTAAAACATAAATGTACTATATTCGAAAAGAAAACTGAAAGGAAAGATAATAACACGACGTGATTTTCTTCATAAGTAAACAATCTAGGAATCAGGGTCGGCACGAGGTACCGGCGAACCGGGCGGCTGCCTGGGATGCCAAAATCTTAGGGGCGCTATTCCGACCATCTACCTAAGCATTAGTTGCAAGTGAATAAATATTGGATACCAATTTAAATCGCCGAATAGGTTGGAATCTTTATAATCCCTTCATTCATTCATTATTTTTTTCCTTTACCTATAATCTTTACAGAGCGACGAATAAATTAACATTTACTTCGTAATTATTTCAGTAAACATTTCCGAAAGGGGGCGCTAGAGTGTTATCTCGCCCGGGGCGTCGAAATTCCTCGAGACGCCCCTGCTATCAATAAATGCATAAACGAACGAGACCACGTTCTGAATTTCAACAATCAATACGTAGCAACTGAGAAGAATCGATATCCGGACGATTATCAGGACGGGAAAATGCAAAATCTTCACGGATTTCGGGATAAGACGACCTGAGCGGAAATGAATTAAATCTCATCCCAAACGAGGAGGAGGATTTCCTTGAAAATTCCAAAGAACGATCCGAAAGAGGCGTCTCTCTGCGTTTGAGTGTCGAAAGTTTATTTTTTACGACCGAGCCGAACGGCAGCGAATATATTCCGACAACTTTCGCAAACTCAGACAGAGAGAGAGAGAGAGTGAAAGGTTTTTGTCGAAGCATGGCAACGGGCAATATCTCTCTTATGGCGAATTTACGACGAATAGATTCCTAATGGAGCTCTTCATAAATAGTTCGAAGGAGATTTTTGAATTTTTTTTTCAATAAAGCATTGGTGGCTTTGATTAAGCCCTTCAGTTCAAATGTCGAGCATATGGAACTTCGTCTTTGCAGCTGAAGAAGACGAGACACGCATGGGTTTGAAACGAAGGGAGATATTACGTTGAATTAGCTATATCATTTCACTTATTTTTGTCTGAACGTAATGATATTAGTTACATCCATAGCCGGCTTCAGGACAAATGCGATACCGAGCGAAGTACGTTATTGGCGCCCCCTTGAAGGTTATACCTATATACTCGTATGTACCTATACCCAGTACGGGGTTCCTTCGGAGCCCCTTGACCTTCGGCGCCCCATGCAACCTCCCGCTTCGTCCGTCACTAAGACCGGCTCTGGTTACACCTATAGTCAAAATACTTTGATGCAAAATATACTCGTACTTCAATACCAATGCTGCATTTCTCGTTACCTTTTCAATATCATTTATCATCAATTACAATCATGGATCATCAATTTAGCAATAACATTTATCTTGTAATTAAAATTCGCCTAGGAAATAGATGAAACTGGAAGTCTTAATATTTTAAATATATGTAAATACGAATAAATAAATAACTATATATATATATATATATATATATATATATATATATATATATATATATATATATATATATATATAATCAAACAAATTAAACGGGAATAATATACCAATAAATCCATGTGCTCTCTCACGTTTTCAACAAAACTAATCAGGCATCGAAAGTAGCTCCCGAACATCTGAAACCGGCCTTCAAGGGGAAAGATTACCATCTCGAAGAATAACGCCCCATATTCGAGAAGACTGAGACGAATTAAAGGTTAACCGTGTAATTTATGCGGCAAGATACTGAAAGGTCAAAACAGTCGCAGCGCTATAACAACGGAGAGAGAGAGAGAGAGAAAGCGAAAGATATAACAGCTGAGGAAAACCAACGTCGGCCCTCTTGAGCTGAGGGAGAGAGTGGGAGGGCATGAGCGAGGAGGAGGAGGGGAGACCAGAGACAGGAGAGGTTAGAGGGATAAGAGATGGATACAAAAGAGGAGAGAGAGAGAGAGGTTTGAAAAGCGTGAAGAGGTTATTGCGAGAGAAGACCTAGCAAGGGGGAAGTTGAATAACCAAAACAGGTCAGAGAATTTCGGAGAGGCAACGGAATGATGTGGTGATGCAAGGAGAACGTCCGTGGGAAGGGAAAAGAGGGAGAGAGAAAGAGGAGGGTTTAAAGAGGATAAGGAGAAGAGAACAGAAAGGGGAGAGACGGGATATGAAAAGATTATAAGTTTGTCGGATTATGCGCCTGGAAGAGAGGATGACGGGATTTGATTATGAGCAAGGCGTAAGATGAAGAAAAGGATACCTTTAAAATGAGAAATACGGGAGGGAATAAAATAAATAAGAAAAAAGGTCGAAATTGCCTAAGGTAGGAAATGAGGAGAGATGCGGTAATACCTAGAAGAAAGATGAAAGGAAAGATAGAGGAATAAAAATGAAATACAAGGCAAAATGACGCATTTTGAAGATGAGGGAGAAAGTTTAGAAGGGATGTGAGCTGAAAAGGGTTATAGGGAAGAATAAAATAAAATGAAGAGATGCGGGAGAAGAAAGAAAATCATATGCAAAGACCGGTGGTTAAAAGGTAATCGGAATGAACAAGAAATGCGAAATTTAATTAGAGTTAAAAAAGAGCAAACAAAAATTAAAATCGTAGAAGCAGAAAATATGAAATTTTCATAGGAAGAAAAGCAGAGGTAAATAACGTGAAAGGTTCAGGAGGAAAGAACAGAAGATCAGAAAATTTTTTATACATACAAATGGACATATAAACGCTTGTAAAACTCCGGGTTTTCTCAACGCTAAGCAAAAGAGAGACTTATTTGCCCTACACATTTAATCATAAGTTATACTCGATTGAGAGCGCGCCGCATGTATGTATTTGACGCAAGAAAGTGCGTAGCCTATACGAGCAGTACACCATTTTCCCATAAGATATAAAAACAACCAAACTGAGACATTACCGAGGACAATCCCTCGCGTGGCGCAAGGGAACGCTATGTGCGAACCAGAAATAGCACGGATAATCCTCAAACCACGCTCATCATACATCTGCATAAATAATCCGAGGAAACTATTGTTCACACGCCTCCAAATTAAATACGCACATTTACACACAGACGAAAGAGTATTTTATTTTAAGAAACGGCCGGCTATGGGTTGAATAATGGTAAGAGCATCATAAAATGGAAGGAAGGCTCAAGGCACGAAGGGAAGGACGATATTTTTTAAGAAAGGAAAAGTACAGGAAAGTGATGGAGTGAGAAAAAGTGGGGTGAAAAAGACGCGAGAGAGAAGAGCACGAATTTTGACGGGGAGAAGAATGTAACATGAAGGGGGAAAATCGTGACGAATGAGAGTGAGAGAAGAAAGGATGGAGAGAGAGAGAGTGTGTGAGGGAGGGAGACGGGGGCAAGGTTAAACTTGACATGGAACTCGGAAATTATTAATTAGGCAAGTGTTGTTTGGAAGAGATGTTGGGAGTGAAAGATTTCGGTTAGGAGAGGAAGAGGGGTGGGGAAGAGAGAAGACAGAGAATAGCGAGAAGGAGAACACGGTTGACTAGAGAGAAAGACAGAGGGAGACGAGGAGAGGTACTCCGATTATGAAAATGACAAAGAAGTAATAGGGTAGCATAAACTTTACGAAAATGTAAGCATTTTTATCCTACTATAAGAATTTTATACACCGAAAGCTCAATCAACGAAAGTTAATGTAAATGAGTTTCGTGTTAGTGCTCCAGACATCGAGTAAACCATTTCAAATAGCGTGTAACGCATGATAAAAGTTTATTATTTATCTGATGCGAGTTTTTGCGGAATTAAAAAGCACCTTTAGTGCAATATATAGAAGGTTAATTCCGTAATTAGGCATAAAATAAAGTTTATATATATATATATATATATAGTCTCTCTTGTGCTGACGAAGGGATCATCCCGACAGCTCCACCAACGTCTACAATTGTGTCTCTCCGACACCCCAGTGGCTCTCCTTCTGGTAAGTGCTCACTGGGTTTCCTTCAACACCTAGTTACCCTAGATATTCTTATTTATCTTTCCTCTTCCACAAGTGTGTGTGTATAAATAAATAAATAAATACATATATATATATATATATACACACACACATTATTTTGCCTAATTACGGATTGATCTTTTATATGATGCACTAAAGGTGCTTTTTAATTCCGCAAAAACTCGCATCAGGTAAATAATAAACCTTTATCGTGCGTTACACGCTATTTACAATGGTTTACTAGATGTATGGAGCACTAATACGAAACTCATTTACATTAACTTTCGCGTACATGATTCCAAATCTGCTGGATATTTTCATTTAATTAGTAATAAAACGATTTTAAATCGGTAAATACCGGCCACGGCTGACATAAAAAATTAGCAAAATCCGAAATAGAAGTTGAGAACAATAGCTCTTAATTGAAATGGAAATTGTACGCTAACAATAAGCGTTTTAAAATCCGTCATTTTATTCTAACGTTAGTGAATTCATGATTTATATATTCGCAAAAATATGGGCAATGCTGAGCAAAGTTTGTCTCCCGATATGAAAACCAATACTTAACGAGAATTACAACAGGACCACAAACTAAACTACTCCATATACGTTTAATATTTACGGCGAAAACTTAAATTAAGAAGGACGTATAGCGATCGTAAAACAATAAATTTTATCCACAGATTAAAATACATTTGCGGCGGATAGTTGCGTTCCGCCATTTAAAGACGTTCTTACTTCTTTGCCAACGAATAACATAAATTTATCACTCAAACCGTCCTCTTCCTAGGAGAATAATAGGATAGTACGCGAAATATTACGAAGTGCCAATTAAAATACGGGAGAATTTTGAGAAAGGGTTTTCAACAAGGAAATTACATTCTGGCGTTGCTGAGCAATTTCTGCGCAGAATATAAGGCGAGGAAGTTGGGAGAGAGAGAGAATTTTCTGGAAGGAACGGATAGAAGGGGAGCTGCGGATGAATCCTTAATGAAAATGGAAGTCTGAGGGAGAAACTTTCTCCCCTTTCCTACGTTTCATGCATGATGCAACATCCCTAGGCAACTTTTAACAACACATACCGCGGAAATTCTACCATTGTATCATCGCGGATTTGAGAAAACCTTTCACATCGGTATTTTCTCGCTAAGACATCTCTTTACCTACATTTAACGCGGGTTTCGAGTATTCTTCCAGATTTAGGATGATTAAAAGTGGTGGATTTTTACACCTGATGTTTCTGTTCAATCTCTCAGTGGCTAGTAATTAACGCGGTGTGAATCAACGAGTCATTTGTTATTCATAGTCATGGATACAAAGAAGTTTTTGAAAAGCTGTCCACATGCAACTCGATACGTACATTAAAACTCCGTTATAACACGGGATTCGGGAGACACATTTACACCAGAGTCATAGGCTTATCCGCTGTATAAATAAGACGCCCTACCAGGCTGCGGAACAATCAAAAGCGCCTCTTACAAAAATACTTAATTGAAAAACCAACAAACGAATGCATTCTTCTTTTGTTAATAAAATAAAACACAATATATACACTCCTTTCCGTACATGGATTACCAAGTACAGACATATATGTCATAATAGATTCTAGAAATTTAAAAATGTATTTCGAGTGACATGATTTACCCCGCGTTATATTCGAATCCGCGTAATAACGAGCAGCGCTATAAAGGACTTTCACAGTATTTGATGCAATAAATCTGCGGCATCAATGATAATTGAGGCATCTGTAAAACTGTTGGTTAAACAGGATATAGCTTATCGATCATCCTCAGAAATCAGACCCCGATGACTGATTTGATTTTATAATGGACAATCGATGAAATATACAACGGAGAACGGCTTATTTGAAACATCGTGTTCGCTCGAACGTTTTTCATAAGTGCATGAGTTAGCTATAGTAGACGAGACGTAAATTGGCCTCTGAGGAAGTAGAGGGTACTTTTCAGACTTGGGCCTATCAGAGCCTTGCGACGTTGCCATACTGTTTAGTAGCGCCGCTTCGTTTTCTCATTCAGTAGCCTTTGATAAAGGGCGTGGACTGTAAGCGTAAATCCGACAACGTAGCTCCCCCTCTACTTTGTGGGCGTAAACATCTGGGAGGCCAACTTATTTCTCGTGAAGTATAGACAAACGATTGAATTGTGGGCATGCGGTAAGTCGAACGATTCATTTTACGAGTTATTCTTTTTAGAGCTGTTATATCAAATTGTATTTGCCGAGAAGAAGATACATATCCAGCTAGAAATAAATCACACTGGATTAAATGTCTAGATGTATTATTAATTTTTTTTTAAGTTTGTTATACGTTGGTTAAATTATTTTCTAATATATCGAGAAATAAATGCACAAATATTCTAAAAAATTATGGAAATTAAGTAATTTATTAAATTCATTTTGAAGTAGTTTTTAAACTTTGCCATGAAAAACGCGAAAAAGGCTATAAATTGCTGCTGTAAAGTTTAAAGCAGTGATCTTCAACGTGGACGATGGCGCCCACCAGTGGGCGTTTTAGGGTTTTTGGTGGGCGTTAGAGAACTCACCAAATGCTATTCTAATTTTTACACTGAAAAATACAATTCTATAATAAAGTTTAATGATACGCACACATATCCTCAAATGAGACAATGTGCAATGGAAGCATGGATGGTGACTCCATTCATCACAAATGTGTGTGATGTGGATATTAAATACCAAGAGGAGATAATTGAATTACTTCATGATCAGGAGTGTAAAGTCAATTTCAATCAAGGTGGATATGTGCAACTTTGGCAGAACAAGAAAATGCCATCTCTGTATCAAAGCTTGTGGAAGAAATTATCGTTGCTCTTGTTAGTTTTCCCAACCTTATATCTAGTCGAGAAGGGATTCAGTGCAGTCGACAATCTTCTGCCCAAAAAAAAAAAAGAAATAGCTTACAAGTAAAAGAAAGAGGAGATCTTCGAATGACCCTTACAGACTTGAAGCCTGACATTGATTCCCTGGTTTGTAGGAACCAAGCACAAAGTACGCACTGAAATGTCTGTCAAATGTTCATTTAAATATTATTATTAAATTTGGGATTAATAAACATGGTAAAATTTGATGTCTTTTTAAACATTTATTTGATCAAAAATTTTATTGTTAAGTTGACACGGAAGGTGGGCGGTGAACTTATTTTAAATGGCAAAATATAGTAAAAGTGGGCGGTGAATCAAATAAGGTTGAAGACCACTGGTTTAAAGCATACAATCGGGAAAAAATCCTGTATTCATTTTTGTTTATAGACATTAACTTTGTTGTCTTTCGAACGAGAATTGTAGTAATTTTATCAAAAAAAAACGAAAATAGGAGAATATAAATTTATCACCGCGGGTAGATGCATTTGACTGAAGTCAGAAAATAAATAATGAACGAGCTCTCGACGAAAACACGCGAAAAACTTTGCTAAATTGAAATAGAGGGAAAAACGTTTAAAAATACTGCCTTAAACTTTGAAAGCTTTTTTAAATTCACATGGTGTTTATTTGCCTCCAAGCGAGAAGATATTCCTTTTCATACTTCGGAAGTTTGCTCCGTAATAGCGGTAAGTTTAGGTTTAAAGATAATACATAACCCGCACTTAGGAAATACAATACCTTTCCCAAAAACCAATACCGGTAATTCGATATTGATGTTCGTTATTTCCGGTATACGGGTATTAAAAAATTTAGAAATTGTGATCTCTATATAATGGTAATTCGTTGCAAAACTTTTATATCATTCAATACCGAAACACTGGTACTGAATGGAACGGTATTGAAAATTTTGGCGATATACCGGTATTGCATTTCCTACCCGCATTGTCCTATTTTTAGGATATTACCTCTTAAAATTCCGAATGATTTATAGCACTGCATTATGCGATTTATTGAAAAAGATTAAAACGCATTAAAAAAACTGAAACGTGAATTTCTCCGGAACACGCGATTTCACGTTTCATTAGAGCGTGATTGCAAAATTTTCTCGTCGCGTGAATAAGCAGCAAAAAAAAACAAAAGGACAACGCAAAGAACCCTTTGATCTATAATGCAGAAATGCTTATTTTCTCTCAAAACGGTTAGGTCTATGTGCCGGCATCATTTACGTTCTCTAATATTAGAAAACTAAAAAAATACAGTGCCATAGTCAAAGCATTTTGTTGTTTTTTCCTCTAAAGATCAATTCTCCAATCAATGCAATGATAGCAAGTGTTGAAACTAAAAATCTGATAACTGTAGAATAGTTATTATGGCCTTAACTTTGTGGTGTTCCATCATAACGGATTAATGAAATAACGTCGAAACTCGGGTCATATATTTGCGAATAATAAAAAGTGGTGCGTAAAATGGGTTTCCTTTTCATTACTTCGCCACTTACAATAGTTTAGCAGTGGGTATTTGTAATTCATATCCAGAATATAATGTGACAATACTGGATATAAGTTTTTCTAAATACTAATACTTTTTAATATACCTCGTTTAAATTTAAATGTAAGTTTAGATTAAAATATCGATGAAATATGAATTTGCATAGAAAAAACGTCGAAGGGATTCCTAAACCAAATATTTCCCTCCGACGTCAGCGAATTCATGAGACATGGAGTTCATTCATCATAGAGAATACATAAGTAATAAGCAGGAACGCTTTTGACAAAAAGAATTATGGTTAGACTCTTGAGGAAGTGGATACGATGAAATCCTAAATTCTAGAGTTAGAAACGTATAGCGCACGCACTGAGTTACTGCAAATAAATCAAGTCCTTTCCGTTATTAACGACGAAAACTTTGCCTAAGACGTAGAAGTTTACTTCCCCTACTTTATTATTCGAGTTAAGTACACACTTCTGCCGCCACTCGGAAAATTCCTTACCAACTACCCTTGAATGCGAAACCCATCGCCCACAACGTATCATCGACGTTCATTCGTCATCTTCACTCGCACACCCTCTCAATCCCACTCTCCGTCTCTACCACTCGCCCTCTACCACTCTCCTAACCTACTCTCGAGCCTCGACCTCTAACACCTCCTCTACCTCCCTCAAGCCCTCCCTTTCTCTCTCTCCCCCTACATATCATTCTCAATCTCTCCCTAACTTCCTCACCCTACCTCTTCCTATATTAATAGGTACCTCTCTGCCTCTTTTTCCTTTCCTTTCTTTCTCACTCTTATCATTCCTCGTGCTATTTCTCATCTCTCACTCCCTCTTGTCCCTTTTCAAGAAATCATACGTCACGTTACTCCTTTCTCATATGACAACAGTAAAAGAGGCAGCACCGAGCATTTCATAATCACAACACAAGCGCATAGTAAAGACAGAATGCATATCCTTATCTTTTCTTCCACGAAACAGTGTTTTCTAAAATTTCCTATATGTATATGCTGTATAAGTACTTGCTGTATTTGTATATTTTTGTATTTTTTTTCACATGTTCTATGTATGCCTATGTTACTTCTTTCCTCTTATCTGTTGGTATTCAAATCCTTAGCTTTTATCTCTTAATATTTTTTCTTCTGTATCTGTCTAGGGATTTTTCGCGATTTTTTTACACCTCCCTCCTCTTCGTAGGTGTTTTTCCGCAGTGGGACTTTTTTTCTGTGTCAAAAGAAGTGATAACACAGTTTTATTTTCCAACCCACAAAACTAACATCATTCTATGGTAATTCTCTTTGTCAACTAACAAAATTTGTAGTCAATATGTTTGTTAAAGTCTGTAATTTAACTTTTATATAATCCTCAATCCTGACGAAAGGGTTTAATGTAAGAAGGGACTTCACAGTCTCAATTTCGCCCTAAATAAAGTCGTTTGTCTGTCTGTCTGTCCCTTTTCCACGCCACTCTCCATTCCTTCTCTCCCTTTCTAACTCTCTATCCACAATTTCTCCCATTTCTCTTTCCATTCCTTACTCCCGTTCCTCCTATCTCTCTCTCGCCGATAAGTTCCGCAATCATTTAGCATAACTATTTTGGATATATTATTCTAAAACTGAAATTTTTCCTGCACACATTTTTCCTATCATATTTTATGATAAATAAATAAATAAATATGTGCGTAGATGTGTTTATATATTTATATGCAAGTATACACCTGTGATGAAAATCATTAATTGAATCTTATATCGGTAATATATAAAAGCCTTATTCTGCCCATTTGTCACTCCCTCTGTCACGATCTGAAACAGAAATACACCTGGCAAGAACGGAATAAGGTCAGATTTTGAAGCACAATAGATACCCGCGGCGAGGGTTTGGAACCTTCGCTCGGATCGAAGGCAACCCTCTCAGCAGGAGGTATGATTTCAGGTCAAAGAAGACTGCCTCAATTTTATTTCAGAATAATGGATCATCCCCGTCATTTTTGACGGGCACTTGTACTAGTTGCATTTATAAATAGTAACGGTTTACGTTCGTCTCATCTTCGCTCCAATAAAGAAGATATTCAATTCAGTTCACTCTCTCCGTCGTTCTTTTCTTCAACACCAATTTCCCAATATTCGTTCCTTAACTATCTCCCTCGCAATCGCTCACCCTAACGTTCGCCCATTTCACTCTCGTCCTTTCCCTCCCCGTCTCGCATTTCGCGAGGCATAACCACGTGACAAAAAGAACGGCAGTTTGACCAAAACCAACACCCACCCATCCAATCCAAACGGAGGTTGCCGATCGTTTATTCTTGGTTATGGCGACCGGTGTGGGGGACGGAGATTAGTAGGGCTCTTGATTCGGTAATACCTATGCTCATTTGTTTCTGCCGCAGCGTTAGCAATTAGCGAACGAGTTCGGTTGAAATAATCGGCCCTGCCTCCGGGATTCGATTGTTTTTCATTTCGAAACTGACAGGTGTGGCTGTTTTTCTTACCCTACTGTCTCCAGTTCTAACGAAAAGAAGCTTATTCACCATGTAATTGTCGATGTTGTGGAAAATATTTCAGATTACTGCAATTTATATTCGTTTGTTTTATCCCAAGCGAGAATACCAAAAATATAGTTTACGTGAAAATCTTTAAAGTTGCAAAGCTTAAATAATTGCCTATTAAAACCTCTTTAGATGGAAATGATATTTTCCGTGTCATACCTATCTTTAAATGCATATTTATTCCGGTACTATTTTCAATTGGTATATAAAATTTATACATAAAAAAGGTTCCCCATAAAAAGAATGTTTACATAGATAGATAGATTATTATCTGGCCAAAAATGCGACTTTAAATAATAAAATGTAAGCAAAACTTTTTATTTCCAATTGGGATTTTTTAATATTAGGATCTCCGAAGAATAGCAAATTTTACACCTACTTTATCCCAAAACGAGAAAGAATTTCTTCCTCAATTGAACGATATTTCATTATTCGACTCAGCAAGACATTAACATATAGAAGAACAGCGAGAAATATAGACTGAGAGGGAAGTATTAAGCTATGGATAATAATGTGTTTGACTCTAGCTAATACGGTGGGACACATTGTATTAATGGGTCGGAGAGAATAGTAGCGACTACTAATTTACAGTCGCGGCTAGGAAAGAATGAATATTTTATAATGAAACAGGAGACAGAAAGTTTAAAATAGGATATACATTACAAAGGGCTAGAAAGGGGTCACTGTCATAAAGGGAGAGTTGCATTCAAAAGGTAAAATTAGATAGTTACAAAAGTGAGCCAAGTTCGGAGGGAGAGAGAAACAGAATGTTGGAGTCAAATATAAGTTTCGAGAGTGAGTTAAAATACCACGAGTCAGAAAGGAGAAAGGGAAACGGAGAATTATATTGTTTATATTTTAACACTGCGATGGAGTTTATATTACAGACGCGAGAGAATGGTATGACTGATGATTAAAATAGTTTATTAACCCCAAATTGAAAGATTTCGTTTTATTTTTTTAAGAAAAAGATTTATGATAAAATCAATAGAACAAATGAAACATTTCAAAATGAGAAAAAAAGATGATGCACTATCGTAAAAATTGAAACCATGAGAAGAAGAATGCATTATGAATTGAGCTATAACGGAATGTAACGATTGATTATGAGTCTTAAGGCACTCAAATAAAAAACTATTAAAATACCTCCCTACTTAGGCCGAGAACTTTTCAGTCTCCACTCGAATATTTCGCCTCTTATAATGGAAAAATCTGCTTGTTGGCCTGTAAGGGCTCAATTTAGAGCATTAACATATTTCGATGAAGCTTTAGATTAAGAATTTTAACGGTGTCAAAATTATTCAATTGAACTTTAAGCAGATTAAGCCAAGAAATCATTTTTAGACATTTGATTAACACTTGAACAAATGTATAAAAAAATTCATTGTCATTTTAAAATTTCTCACGAATTACATATTTGGAACGTGACTCAAAAAGACGCCTACAGAAATAATTTATTCCCTAACCGAGGATTGTCAAATACGCGTCAACGAATTTGTTTTGAATACGAGAATATTATCTTTTTGATGTGAAAATTTTTCAACGTATGGGGGGGGGGGGGTCACTATTCTGATAACATCAATAGTACAATTTATTGCGAATGATTTTTCCACCGAGGGGTTTCTTGTCTGTGCGTGAAAAGGAGCCCCTACAAACAATACATGTCAGCTTACTATATTTTCCCCAGAAATATGTCACCGAACGAACCCCAAATAATTTCTTAAAATGACCAACCTATATTTTTGCTCCTGAAACGTATAAATTTGCATCAAATGTCCCACTAATTTTATGTCACCAATCAAAAACTTAATTGTTCCTAAAGGTATACCATAAAGATTACATTACATACCTCTAATTTAGCCACAACATACAAGTATTTTATTTTGAAACGTATGCAAACAAATCTTACACTAAATCTCCCATTTACTTTAGGCAACACAACGGAAATTTGAATGCCCCTAACAGGTATAAAAAACACTGCCCCTTGATATATGCAACCCAACTAGCAGGTAGGTTCCCCTGAAACGTATACCACCAAACTTACACCAAATACCCCTTACTTATATCCCACCCAATTTACACTACTTTGCTCCCGAATAATACTATGCATAAACCGACGGCCCCTACAACTTATACAAACTAACCTACTAGCACTTATAAGCGGAAGTCCCAATGCTGCAAGCGGAAACTCTGTGAATCACTTAAATCAGAAAGCAAAGGACTCTCAAAGTCATGTTTATGTTTTTTCTTTTACAAAATCGAAATCATTTACAGACACTGAGTACCAAGATGTGAAGGAGTAAGCGGTGGGTACTATTACAAGGGGATGAGATATCCGCTTTTAACATGACTGAAGAAAAAAACTTCCACATCTGCTTGAATACGCTTGGACCACGCTTCACCATAACGCACCTGCGTATCACTCTCAGGTTCGCCAAAATTCTACAGAAGTTAGATTTTGTTTTACACGTTACCAGTTTGGCACGGTTCTCATTTAAAAGAGCTACCACAAATTGCATGGCCATAAAGTTCAATTAAGAACGGTTTTGGACTGCCCTCTGAGCAATATATGCATAAAACGACTCAGTTTGAAGAGGGGGAACTTTATGCGTGAATTACTCTCATGAAAATGATATTACGCTCTTAGAATATCACTATCTGATAAATAATGGCTTCCATGAATTAGTTTCAGAAAACGACGGATTGTCTATAGCGGGAAAATGCGGAAAGAGAAATAAATACCAAGCACGCGAAAACAATGGGCAAATCACGTTCCCGTGGGAGCAATACATGAAGGTCGGTGCAATAGGTAAACCTGTCGAAAGAGTTTCAAGGGGAACATCCACGAATACAAATGATTTAAAATGACACTCCCGTCAAGGAAGACGAAAAAGAAAGAATTATAACAGGAGAGAGATTGATAATAAGAGAAAAAAGATCGAAGAGGAACGTAAAATAGCAGAAAGGATAAAGTAAAAGAGAAAGTAGAGGAATAGAGAGAGAGAAAAGGGTGACAGCGATAGAATGAGAAGCAGAAAAGCTGCGGGTTCTAGGGTAGGATGAGGAAAAGTGAGGTTGAATTTTAACAGGATCTGAAGCTAAAAAAAAAGGACCCGTAACAAGGCGGATAAGGAGAGAGCTGTTTCGTGGCTTTGGCAGAGGACAGGAGGCAAAGCGAGACGAAGAGGCATGGAGGGGCGAAAGAAAGATAAAGAACGAGAAAAGCGTAGGAAAAGAGAGAGACAGAGAATGTAGGAAGGAAGAAGGAGATGTCCCGTCACGGCCTGCGCATTAATTAGACCTCGGGTCAAGCCTCACGTGAAGGAAAGGAAAGCATGGGAGGTGAAGGAGGAGAGGAAGTGGGGGTGGGGATCGGTGGGGTAGGGGGCAGGGGAGCCAAGTGGGGGAGGTGGGTGGGGTGGTTGGTCGAAAATGGGAGGTAGTTAAAAAATACACCCTCTCCTCTTTACCTCTTCTCTTCGTGCTCTTCCTCCATTACTCCAGCCTCAAACCAGCTCCCCCCCCCTTCCCCCCCTCCGTCGCCACCTCTCTCTCTCTCTCCCTCCCTCCCTCCCTCCAATTCCCCAACCTCTCTTCTTGGCAACTCATTTGTTTGTCCAGTCCACCCTTACTCCCTGGTGTTGTCCTTTCATTTCCATTTCAACCATCCCACTGTTTGCAGCGTTTCCTGTGCGCTTTCTCTCTCTCTCCCCTCTCCCTCCCGTTATCTTCCTCCCAGCCCCTCCATTCTCCCCGTCTCTCTTTCCCTTACCTTTCAAGCTCAACCTTAACCAAATTCCCCATCCATTTCACTCTTTCTCACTCACTCCGTCCCAATTTCAACCCCCCCTCCCCAGCCCCTCTCCGAAAAACATCCCACAAACAATCGTTTTGCCCTATTTGACCAGGTTTTTTCGTCCTTGTTCCACCTTTTTTCATAGGTGGTGCAGCAGGCGCGCGACGGAAAAAAATTTCCAGGACAGCCTCTTTATATCGCTTTTTCTCTCTTCCTCCCGTAACGTAATTATAGTTTAATCTCATTGTTGCCGGGTTTTTTTCCGGTATTTTTCGTACCTGTCTTCGGCGGCGGTCGCGTAGCAATTGGCTTTTCGGGAACGTCGCAATAAACTCGTTACCTGACGGAAGAAGCACGTTACATTTTTTTTGGGAGGGGTTTTGGTGTTGCGCAAAGCGCTCGAAGGAAATGGGCAAATATTTATCCGTAAAAACACACACACACACACACACACGCGTCACAGATGGGAGATGGAGGTTGGGGGAAAGGAGAGACAATTGATTCGGTTCATTTTTATATCAAGGCGTTCCCGCTCTCTCGCGTCGAGCGGGATGGCGTCCGCTAATAAGCTCGTGACATAGTTCGGATAGACGTCGTCTAAACAACGCGATTAATTTCGCCGAAATTACGGTTTAGCCGTTCACTTCATGAATTCTCCAATAAAAAGAAACGACCGCTTCGGGATAATACGAATTATGCGCCCCTGTACGGGTCTCGCTTCATTTTTCACCCCAAAAATTTCGGAAAAATGCGCCTCCTACACGAGGCATGATGAAGTTATATTCTCCAGGTCGCATAAAACTTCTATGTTAATTTAAAATTTATCATAGAATATAAACTTTTGATTCAATTAATGCGTTACATAGGCTTTGTTTTATACAAATATACGTTAACTCACCACTGAGTTAGTTCCAGGATTTCAAAATAAGCACTCCAGTAAGAAAATGTTTGAAATTAATCTTAAACATCTTCGGTAGCCCTGACGAAGATATAAATTAGAATCTAATTTCGCTGAATCATCACTGAAAACTGCTGCATTGTAATAGAAATGCGCGACTAGTTTTTCCTAACCTTATTATCGCTACTTGAGATACGTATGATATCTAAGAAAAATTGTCAAATCTTGAAAATTGAATATATAACAAGTCTTACTATCTAGGATTAAATAGAAATTCCATAAAATTTTAAAGTTAAGAGTACCTACAAAATGCCAATATGAAATACGACTATGTTGAACAAAAAATGCCGCCTCGCATTTAATGAAACAATGAAGCACTCAACGCTGTCGGTTAATTAATAACTAATATTCAACGTGAAAAAACGGACATATTTTTCTTAGTAAATTGAACATTTCCCCACCTCCCCAACCACTCAAAAATCTCTCCCAAGCAATTATAGCGAGAAACGTCACTCTTGAAAACGTAGGATTATATTCTCAATTTTTTAGGGCATCGCTTCCTCTCAAGGGGGCGGTTTTATTTGATTGGCTTTGCTCGTAATTTATGAATTTAAAAGAAAATTAAAATGGAGGATTAGTTTTGGCAGAGAGGGCGATAAAAATTCCAACGCCCCCGCGAAAACAAATGAAAGACTTTCAGCCGTCATCTCTTTACCCGTTTACGCAGCTCCGCACATTACCAATTAACTCGCGTTTTCCTATTGGCCGTCAAATACAAACAAATAAAAATCGGATTCTGCGAACACGTAGTGCCCCCTTTCTCCTATCCTTCTATAATGGAAGCACGGTTGCTGTTGCGCAAAAGTTGGTCGTCATCCGCCTACGCCATGGGTGGGCAAACTTTTCATGAAGCATTAACAGTTGCGGGTACTTAGGCGCATTTATAGATGCAAGTACTTGGACGTTAGAGTTAACACAGGAAGTTTCTTGATAATATGTGAAACCCTTTATCTATAATATTTTGACTTAACAACTTCACTAGCGAACCAAAATAACCAAAAAAATAATTCAAGAACACGCAATTGAAAACTATTTGCCTAAGGAACCTCCAATGGACACAACAAGGTTATAAAAAAACCAAATGCGTATTTCTGCTTCAAAGCAGTCGTCTTCAGTGGCAATTCACCGATAAAATATTCGAAATTCTTCTATCATTTCCTTATGTACTCTTTTAGAATATTTTTCGGTGAATTACCACTGAAGACGGATGCTTTGTAGCAGAAATGCTCATGTGTTTTATGACACTGTTGTGGCTATTGGAGATACCTGAGGTATTTTAAAAGTGCTTGTTCTTGAAGTTTTTCAGCCATAAGAGGAACTCCTGCTACTGCGAATCTTACCTATCGCATCAATGGTTTAACACAAAGCTGCGTTATATAAGAGTCATCATAATTAGAGTGCAAAAGAAATTTGGAAAAACCTTGGTAGGAACTATATTTATAAACTTTGTGCATGTAAGACTGAACAATGAGCATACGAAATCCGTTTAATGCGTCAACTACAAATATCAGAATTTTTCAGTTGGCGTTGGGCAACCATCCTTACACGTTATCAAACAATTTTCAAGTCAGTCAAGGAAACTGCAGTAGTCACAAAAGAACTTCGGAACTCAAGTATTATCTCCATGCCATACTTACGTACAACATTAAGAGAAACTGATTGGCCTGTCTCGACATTTACAAACCCAATCACGGGGAGGGATACTTTGGTTCCGGGCGAGGCGAAGGGCGCGGTAGCGCCCGGAGACGACTACCCATTAAAACAATATCTTCTCCATTTGCGGCACAACAGACAAACGAGATAAAAATATTAACATAATAACGTGTTGCTGGATTTACGATATTTTATTATCAGTTTCGTATGTATTTATAATTTATTATTATTATTCTGTTAATACTTTTATGGCATGGGGATAATACGTAAGTACCAGAACTTCTCGTATAACTGCGCAAATAAATAAAATTAATTAATCGTGATTATAAGGAATTAACACTGAGGATACTTTCCAGTTGGATTCCTCAATTGTCAAACTATATCATGCATTAGTGTATCGAAAAATAAATCTTAACGGAAGGACCAATCCCACCTTCATTCTAATCAGGTACTTCAGCAATGAAAATTCTGTGCCAACCTCCAATACCCAGAAAACTTGTTAAAGCTCGAAGAATGTAAAATGATGAAGAAGTTTAACGTACTAATATTGTAACTTAAAATAGTATGAGGAAACAATTTTATTAACCGTTTTTACGCCGAGGACTTACGCTATCACAATTTCATTCATCAATTTGATTACTTCCATATGTTAAGCACTTAAATTTGTTGCCAAACCAGGTTCTTTACATAAATTAAACAAGTTAGGAAAGGGTAGAGCGTTTCGTGCAATGGAGTATTAGAAAGAAATGATATACCTGTACGTAAGGGAAATAGCATTTTAAAGTTCTTTACTTCATCATAAATAATCCATTTTCTTCCTATTTAAAATATTTTATGCGCATTAATTAAATGTTTGTTTGTAAGATTATGTTAGCAACAATGAAGAAATAACCATGCAAGAAATTTTCTAATTCGACTCGATTTAAGACTTTCTTGTTCGATTTTCTGATAACGGCTACTCCTACGATAAAATGTATAGAGAAAGAAATATTCTAATTTATTGGTTCTACAATTTTTATTTGAAAAATAGTTTCATATAAGCAATACTTTACGAGATATGACGGAAAGTTCATTTTTTTCACCAGGAAAGTGGTACCCCTGATTGGCTTACCTCATTCATTTTTGCGATTTTCTTATTACCTTTGATAGTAAGTCCTCAATATAAAATTTTATGAAAATCCGTTC
Organism: Uropetala carovei; assembly: GCA_036926305.1. Classification (NCBI taxonomy): domain Eukaryota; kingdom Metazoa; phylum Arthropoda; class Insecta; order Odonata; family Petaluridae; genus Uropetala; species Uropetala carovei. Next base: position 17,490,913 of record JAXCHB010000033.1, on the reverse strand, counting down.
CATAGAAGCCGAGAACGAACATGCGGACGGACGGACGGACACACCGACGACAATAGGCGCTCACGCTGGAGGCGAAACGCGGCTAAAAAACGATCGCAGTTTACTATGAGGGCAAAAACCTAAGAATGTAGAACTACACTTCACAGATTGAACGCCATTGATAAAAACATGCACACGTTCTATTTTATTTTCCTCTATTTATTTTCACATAACGCAGAAAACAAACGTATTTAAATTTTTCGAGTGAAAACAATTTCGTTTCTGAAAGCTGTCGCAGATTCCTCCGCGATGCTTCCGAATTTTACATCTGAAATATTAGGGTGACAACGAGAAAGTGGGAACGACCCCATTTATTTTATAAAGCGTCCGTTTGATACGTCTGCAGGAAAAACTCCAATCCCGTCGGATTTATTTTTGTTCTATTTATTAAAAAAATATTTTTGGCTCTGTCTTGTCCTCTGTACCCGATCATCGCTTGCCTACTCTTTTAATATCGAGGTCGAACCAACGGTCAGTAGGTACGTCTAGAAATAGGTTTTGAGAGGAAGGGAAACGATGGGAATTATGAGAGAAAAGGCAAAATGGAGTTTCTTTTAAAGGTTATTCCAGGTTCCAAGTCTCCACGCAAGTGTTGGGATGATTCGGTTTTATTTTAATTATTTTTTCTTTTTTTAACTCGTAGGAAACGATTCCGAGAGTACAAATTTCAGACGATCATACGAGATAGAGGTGAATTTATAGGCCTACTAACCGGACGAAGCTGGAACATAAGTTTAATAGCGCCCCCGAGGTAGGTGTCCAGCGGTTCTATTTATTTATTGTTATTTCCCGGAACACTTTTATGTTGATGAAAAACATTTTTTTAAAGGGAACTTTTTTATGCGAAAAGTAAAACCCGGTATATTTTTTCTCGCTGACACTTACAATTAGTGCAATATCCACTTTCGTTTTGACGGTTTGATAAAAATTGCGAGCGTTTTTACTTTTTGTTACGTATGAGCGTTGTTCTAGGACCGAAAAAATGACGATTATTGGATCTGGATTAATTTTGGACGATATAAAAATAAATATTGACTACAGCACTGATTTTGTATCTATAAATAAATGCTTAGTGAAAGCAGCGTGTATTTTAAATAATTGATGAAACGCAATTCATGAGATTTTGACGAAGAATTATTATTATTTCCATTTATTTTTATCTTTAATTGATTCCACAAGTTAGATTATTTCAATATAATTGTTATTTTAGATTCTGACGTATTAAGTCGACAATTAATTTAAATAATGTGTGCGAAAATTTAAGGTACGCAATTTATTTTTCGGTTCGCAATAGAATCAATCAATCAATTCAAATAAATAAGCAAACAGAGTAGAGATTTTAAATTAAGATTTTTTTACAATGGAGAGCTGAACAAAAACTATTCCATACTCTCTATTGATCGAACCTGAAATTTAAAAGTGGAATCATCCATATGACGAAGTGGATACTAAAAAAACAGATGGTTAAAAACATGTATTTTTACATCCAGTAACAATCGCGATTAGTTTTTAAGGTGAATAAGTAAACAAATGGGAGAATTTCTTCCGACGAGAGAAGTAATGATGAGGAAGTTCCACATTTTTTAAAGGCAAATGAACGTAAAAACTAAATACAGACTAGGAAGAAATTCAGATTTTGATGAGGAATTTTAAAATAATTTATATAAAAGCATACATATTTAAGGTGTAGGAAAAACCAGTTCTCATAGAGAAATAATATATGACAGAATTAAACGAGAAAATAGTTTTAGCTGTCCTGTCTATTGCTGTGAAATGACAGGGATGCAACATACCCCAAGAGTTTTGCCATGTTATGCATCAGCGGTCGGCAACCTTTTCTGCTGTAGCGGGCTACATTCGTAGTTGAGAATGATTTGGCGAGCCGGATGAGCATTTATATTAGTAGTTGGTCTTATATAAGTGAAAATCAAATATAAATAATTTACATGTTAAGAATTTACCAGAAAAACTTTTGAGAGCACAATTTTACTAAAAAATTGTCTGTATTCAACTTTATCGACCAATTTTTCAGCATAGCTTCACGGGCCGCATGAAGCGTCCTCGGGGGCCGTAGGTTAGCGACCCCTGTTATACATAAACTATTCGTAAACCATTGTTACTTCCTTTTAAAAAAATTGCTACAAGGTGCAGTAGGGAACCCAGTGGACACTCACTCTGGTTGAAAATTACCAAGGATTATTTTAAAATCTCCGCATCAACGACAATATTTTAAACACAGTGCAAGACACAGGTTTTCAAGAACTCAGGTAGAAAAAATTTCTTGCATTTTCCTTCCTGGTGGAATCGTGCATATCAAAAGTAAAGCAGCAACACAAAAACTTAATGATGTAAAACTTAGGACGTAAAACTCATATTCGTTTCGGTACTATCCTTGAATGTCCTTTCCAACCCCAATAAATATCGAATGCATAATTAGACAGGAAAAAGTGAGACTTTAGAACGCTTAAAAACTCGTTTCAAATTCGTTGCAAAAGGATTATCTACCAGATGATTCTAAGCAGACCTTATTCCACATGGGTTCAATGACAAGTTCCATCAGAATGAAGTTTTGGCTCAAGTGTAAATGAAAACTCTCATTCTATTTTGTACATAAGGGAAATGGGATGAGAGAGTTTAAACATTCTAATTTACAAAAGTACGAAAGTTGTAATAGATACGAGAACTGCGAGGGACGTTTCAAAAAAGTTCGCCCACTGTACTGAGTAAGATATGACATCGAAAAAAAGCGTTGGGCAAATATAACGAGCAATATGGGAACTGGCGAAGAAAATACCAGCTTCGGGTGAAATTAAAGGAAGAACCGAGAGTAGAGAGAATAAAAAGCGATGGATAAAATAAAATATTTGAACTAGATCGCAATTTTTCGCTCTTCGATTGTGAGAAATACAGGAGGATCTCAATAAAAAGTTGTCGTTACCTTGCTAGAGAGTTATCGAGCTCGTCTTTTCATGGAAAACAAATTCAAGAATAAGCACTCAAGTATAAAAAAATTGAAAAATAAAGTACTTATCTCATGTCTCTTCAATTGAAGATACCTAAGATAAGACTTACTTTTTTAACTTTTTAAACCTAAGTGCTTAATACTGAAAGAATCGTTGATCGATTTTTAATAATGCGCGCTTTTCATTTAGAAAATATAAAAAGCAACAGAAAAATTACTTTCAAATAGTACAGAAGATGTCTTCCGACTGAAGAAAATAAAAAAATATATCGTTGAATGGGGTTATCTCACGTATTAATTTCTGGATACCGAGAGGAATTTGCTTAACTAACCTCCAGTAATACAAACTACGTAAAATATTAAAATTTTATTATTGCGCGTGCAGGGACTCAGGATCGTTTTCTTAGAATCTAATCAGAAAGAAAATCGTTTATATACCCATAAATTCGTCAGAGAAACTTTCTTGGCTTCAACATTTAGCATTAGACTCGTTTATCTCATTGAAAACTCTTTGAGAAGGAATTGAATCCTGCAAACGCGCGAGGTAATGCACGAGGCAAAGTAGGTAGGTAATGGGAAAAGCGAAATGAACGACTTTTCTAAATAACTCGCTTAAGGGTGTTAATTCTTATGGAAACCCGAGGTTTCATTCACTAAAAAGGACCTGGAAAGTAGTTCATTCATCTCAAATAATCACGACAATAAAATATCGCAGAAACGATGCAAAAAATCAATAATTAAGTTTTTAGAGCTTTTGCTTTGCTTACAAAAGAATTATCCGACTAAAAGAATTTTTTTAAAAACTCGAACATTTTAACACGGGAATTCTCCCGAGGATGGATAAATAACGAGGACTTACAAGATTTTTGTGAGAAAGCTTTGTAGACGCGACTTCTAGTAGAAATGTCCCAGCGGCTGAAAGAGTTTTTTAATGAGGGAAAAAGTTTTAGTTTGTGCAGAAATAAAATTTTGTCAAAAAAAATACAACAAAGTGACGGAAATAAAAAGCCACGAAAGAATTTTATTTTGACCTACTTTGATAACAAAAGAAGAAATCTGAAATCCCTAAGGGGGCGACAGTCGTATGTTATTTTTCTCTCTCTGAAACCGCCGCTCAATTTTTTTAAAGCAAATATATATAGTTTTATGCTCATTCCTCCTAGAGGCGGCGTCATTTTCGTTCTTTACCCTTTTTTTTATTAAAATACCTAGGTGGCCGAGAAACCGTAATGCAATTTTCGTCCTTAGAGCTTAGGAAGGGAAAATAACAGAAGAAGATCGTCATTAGATCACGCGACTGTTACGAGGGAGTTTTTACTCGTACGACGGACGAAAACAAAAGAATGTCGAAAGATTACATTCCTCCCTTCCTTAAATAAAACCTTTGTTTTTCCTTCAACGATCGTCTTATGCACTTTGCCCTTTTATTTACCTTATACATTCGCTCACTTTTTTCAGTGAACGAAATTCAACCCGCTCCAATTAACGCCGATTGTTTTGGAAAGGAATTTTTCATTTAACCTAAAAGCAAAGACAATGGGGAGTGGGAGGAACAAGTATTAGATTGAAAAAAACCGACGAGGTTTTCCCAATGTTTGCGTTATCTCCTTACCGCATCCTTGCCCTTATAAAGAGTACATCCTATCTTATCTTTCTCCGCACGAAAAGGAAGATTCCATTTCGGAAAAATGAAAGAAAAGAGGACGAAAATGCATCCTTGGGGAACTCAAACATTTGTCTCTCCTTATTAGGAGTAACCGTTTTACGTCGGATGTGTTTATCTTTTTTTTCCGAAATTCGCTGCGAAAATATTTGTTTAAAACGATAGATTACTATTCCGTCGGATAGTGATGATATCTTAAGCGATATTTGCGGAAAATCGCGTTCGCAAACTAGAAAAAAGATAGAATCGGTAAATACGGAATAATGCTTGCAGATCCCCGCTCTACCCTTCAGAAAACATTTCACGAGAGGAAAATTCTGGAGTTCTTCCTCATTTTAACGCAATGTTCATAAAAAATCTAGAAATGCGTATCTCCAATTATATGGCCTCTAATGGAAAAATAGTTGTCGTAATAAGTCATTTCGATATAAGCGTGCAATTTTAGGAATACTACATATATTTCGAATAAAAATGTACATCCTTGTTTTGTTTCGAAAGCTCTTCATAGAAAAGTATAGTGGTATACACTGTCAAGTTCATGCATAATATGGTGTTAAACTTATTATCCTAAATAATGCAACAATTACATAATACCGTCAGGTAATACGGCCACTCTTAGCAATCGATATTCCGATTAGATGCTTTTTGACCAAAATCGGCCTTTCTATAAACCAGTGTTTTTCTAGCTTTATTGAATGGCGGAACACCTATATACATATGCATTTATATACATTTACATATAACTTTTATTTTATGCACTTAATAGAAGTACTTTCTGCTTCTGCGATAGATGGAGTTATGATGTGAGAGCAAAGTAGAAATACTTTTTTTAAATTCATTAAAAAATCTAAATTTATAGAAAAATTATTTTCGGTGGAATATTTCGCGGAACAATTAGCAATGCTATCGGAACACCAGTGTTCCGCGGAACACCGGTAGAAAAACACTGCTATACCATTGTAAAATGTCCACTAAAGAATTATCAAGCTTGTCTCATTGCTGAAAATAAATTCCAGAGTAAGTGCTTTAGTATCGAAAATTAAAGCATTAGATTCTTGAATTAGGTATCTCCAATAGACCACTAGCAACTTTTTAAAAAATGATACTGATTATTTTTCTATATATTTACATGCCTATTCTAACTGCTAACAAATTACATGACGGCACAAAATCCGTTTATAATAATAATGTCGAAGGAGATACATATCAGACAGTGTTACTGGAACGCTGCAAGTATTTTTTCAAAAATAAATCACATAAATTAAAAATTGCGTTCATAAAACATACTCATTAATAACCGCGATAATAATATTTGAAAATGACGAAATATACTTTCAAGGTATAACTACGTATGATTACGTTTGGCTAAAGGACGTTTTCGGCAGCGAAAGTTAAATGTGCTTAAAATACCAAGTCTTGCCGGATATGAAAGTTGAGTACGAAAGCCAATTAATTTCTTCAAAGCTAAAAACGATATCTAGCAAAATATAATCTTCAATTGTTTGAGCGAAGCATAAATTAAAACGCGATTCAATTAATTCCACGACGTTAATATCATAGGAAAATAAAAAAATGGACGATATTATACCTCCCATATATAAGTTTTGCGTTATGTAAGCTAAATAGATGGAAAAATTTCGCGGGTCAAATGATAGCCCATTGAGGATAACTTTGTAAACTTACGCGAACGATATTTACGTAAGCGAGTCTCGATAAAAGTAGAATATTATTTCACTTAATGCAATTACTTAAATCTTGGTGGAATATATTCTATAGCGTCGCTATTTTTTGGGTTATAATTTGGGCTTCGTTCGACACGCAAAAAACTTCCCTAAAAAAGGACGTCATGCAATTTCGAAATAAATTACCTCCAGCGCAGCGAATTAAACTGTGGAAAGGTCGTCCGAAAGCTGTTCTCGAATTTTCCAAAATAGAATTATTTTCGGACGAAGCGGCGAGTAAATTCAACCCGGCGATCGGGGGCATTAATTTTTCAACATACATATTATTTATGACCCCAAAAGGTTTTCATCGCCCGACAAAATTCCAAAAGCGATGAATTATTATTCGCAGTGGTGCGCATTATAAATAGAATTAAAAAATAAATAAATCGAATTTACGTTTCCAAAGGCCATTTACGTACTTAGCTGTGCATAAACATGTGAACTTGAGAACCATTCAACCAAGTTGCGATACTTCGAAAGTACACATTTAAAATAATATATGCGTACTGGAACAAACCACTGGACAATGTGTTCTCTATAGAAAGAAAAACGTTTTCAAAATATCAATATATATTTTAATGGATCTTAAGTCCACAAAAGCAAGGGCCAACTTATACAGTAAACTTAAATGAAGCATAAATCCATTTGAAACCTTATGTGATGCAGTTGAGTGTCAACTTAATCAAAGAATTTCAAATTTTTTCTCTAATATAATCTAAAAAATGAATTGTAACAACGGAAAAAATTCAACCGTTCCCCCATTTAAATCATTGGTGCTTTAACGATATTTTATCACATTTACCGCATAAAAATACAAATGAAGGCGCCGTTGAGCTACTTCCCCTTAGAGAAATAGCGTGCATATTTAAGCGACGGAATCACACTTATCGCTATGACGGCATTAAATGTTAAGCAGCGTATATTAATCGTGAGGCCGCGCGTGACAAGCGGGACAAAAATATTCATTTGGAAGCAGAGAAGAGAGGGAGATAAGAGTATGGGGAAAAGGAATAAAATACAGGCAAAAGACAGAGGAGAGAAAAAAAGAGAGAGAGAGATGGGAAGAAAATGAGAAAAAAGAACAGAGAGAGAGAGAGGGGGAGGGAGGAGGGAAGGACAACGGTCAAAAGAGGTCGGAAGGGACAGATATGTGAAGAGAGAAAGAGGACAGGGGAGATAAAAAGGAGAAAGGAAAAGGAAGAGGTCGAGGGAGGTAGGAAGTGTCGGAGGCAGAGAAAAAAGGAGAGAGAGAGAGAGAGGGTATAAGTAGAGGGCGATATAAAGTGAGGCAGAGAGGGAAAATAGTAATAGAGAAATGTATAAAAGAAGCTGAGAGAGTGAGTGAGAGGAATATGGGAAGGAAAGTAGAGCGAGAGAGAGAGGGAGAGGGGAAGGGTAGAGGCGAGAGAAAAAAACGGTCTGGGGTGAACCCTTAGAAAGGAGTAGGAGGAAGGGCATACATAAATTTTTAATCATATTCTCAAGGGAGACAGTAGGCGTGTGTGTGTGCTAGCTAGAGATAAAAGGGGAGAGAGAGAGAGAGAGAGAGAGAGAGAGAGAGAGAGAGAGAGAGAGAGAGAGAGAGAGAGAGAGAGAGAGAGAGAGAGAGAGAGAGAGAGAGAGAGAGAGAGAGAGAGAGAGAGAGAGAGAGAGAGAGAGAGAGAGAGAGAGAGAGAGAGAGAGAGAGAGAGAGAGAGAGAGAGAGAGAGAGAGAGAGAGAGAGAGAGAGAGAGAGAGAGAGAGAGAGAGAGAGAGAGAGAGAGAGAGAGAGAGAGAGAGAGAGAGAGAGAGAGAGAGAGAGAGAGAGAGAGAGAGAGAGAGAGAGAGAGAGAGAGAGAGAGAGAGAGAGAGAGAGAGAGAGAGAGAGAGAGAGAGAGAGAGAGAGAGAGAGAGAGAAGAGAGAGAGAGAGAGAGAGAGAGAGAGAGAGAGAGAGAGAGAGAGAGAGAGAGAGAGAGAGAAGAGAGAGAGAGATAGAAAGGGGATCAAGGACCCCCCTACGACCTGTAACGCCACAGTCTCAGCTTCCACAAACCCATCAATCTCATTGGCCAAGGAAAGAGGCGGCGAAGGCGGGAAGGGGGAAGGAATGGGCGTGTATATGCGGGCGAGAGGAAAAAATAGCATCGAGGGAGAGAGTGAGAGAGAGAGAGAGAAATAGAGAGATAGAGGGAGGGTCGGAGGAGGAGGATATATGAGTGAAGGAGAGAGAGGGGGGGGGGGGGGGGCAGGGTGTGCCGGTGGAAGGGAGGATGGTTAGGAGGTAGAGGGTCATTCCATTTGTGACGTCATGCGGGTGTGGCCTCCATACTGGCCCATGCCCACCCAACGCTTTTCACCCGCCACTCTCGTTCTGCGACCGCTATTTAGTTACTCTCTCTCTCTCTCCATATCTCCCTCTCTTTTCTCTCTTTCTTTCTCTCCTTCTTCATCTCTCTCTCTGCTTTTTTATCTTTCTATATTTTTCTATATTCTAAACCTACGTCGCTCCGTTCCTTGTGCGAATTACATCGCTTCCTGTACATTTAATCGTTCTTTTATGCTTCCACCTCACGCCCTTTATTTCATCTGTCCTTCCCAGTTCTCTTTCTCTCGCTTTTAGATTGTTTTTGTTTGGCTTGTTCGACCTTTTCGTTTCATTCGTTAATTCGTCAATCTCGTGACTTCTATTTTTTTCTCAACTTTTAAATGAACAGTGCAGCGAAACGATGGGAAGGTAGTTCATATCTTGCTGTTTTTCGCAAAATGAAGATTTATTCAAAAATGGACCAATGGATAACGATTAAAATCTGTCCAGTTATAGAGACTAACGTCATCATATAAGCTATATTTCTCCCAAAAATCAAGTAGTAGGTATATACTGTCCAGTGACATTATAACATATTGAGTTTTACTAGGTTACCGCCAAGCTCACTCTTGAAGAGTAGCGGCATAGTTGATAACGTTAAAACTTTCATAAAATATCTTACACGTGCAAATACGTAATAAGGCAATCAGTGATATTATTGTACGGACCAGAAATTCACGGATATGAGACAATGTGTGCATTGCATGTTGCATTGTACTTAAACCTACTTTTCTTAAATGCTTCTCATTCGTTTCATCTCTCGCATTCCTTTTTTCCTTTGACTATCCGTCAAAAAATGCTCCTATCTGATTTTTCCGTTTCTCATTTCTTCTAATTTAACTATCTTCTGCTATTTTTTCGTCTTCTTAGTGGACTTTCTCGGCTTCTTTCCCTTATTCGCCCTGGCGTTTTCCTCCTTTCGCCTCTTGTCTCTCGATTGCCCTCCACTTTATTAGATATATTAGATATCTCTCACGTTTTCCATTTTCGCCTCCTGGAATGTCTTTCTCTACTTCTGCAATAACTTTCCTTCTTTGTCCCTCTCAACCTTCTCTCCTCTCACATCCATCAATAACGACTTCCTCTACATCCAAATTTCTTTTTCCCAATCCCTCTTATCTCTCCCTTACGCACACAGGTGTGTTAGCCTATGTATGTATGTATACACAAACACACACACATATATGCACATATACACACATAGTATATTTATAAATAGACAGTATATACTAGGGGCTGCGCCACCGGCGAGAGTGGCGCTCAACCCCGCGCCTCGCTTCGCGAATTATTATAATTTCGGTTTCTTTCTTCGGTGTACCTAAAAACCTATAACTCTGCCAAATTTAAATTCTGTAACTCTTGAAGAAGTGTCTTATATTCTTCATCCTCATGTTGGGCAAAAAGTCCCTAAATTTTTTACTTTTTTACAATTTCGGAGATTCTCTTTCGGTTATTACTAACATCCTATAATCTTGAAAATTTTCAAGTATATAACTCATCAAGTAGAGCCTTATAATTCTTATCTTCTTATGGGACAAAAATGAGGCAAAACCCCCTTAAAATTTAGAACTTTTACAATTTCGAAGTTTTTCGTCAATTGTGCACCAAACTTAACCAACTTGCCAAATTTCAAGTATCTAGCTTTCCGGGAAGTACCAAATAATTTCGTCGCCCACCCACCCAGAACTTCAGCTATATATTGTAGATAGATAGATAAACACACAATCGGGGCCATATGACCACGCACCCTCCTCTCTCTCTCCTTCAACCTCAGCTTTTCTCCAACTCCCTATCGGCTTAATTGAGAAACACAAACATTTGAAAGGAGTAGCACAATGAGAAAGCGGCTGAAAAAAAGAAGGGGACAAGGTCTCCGAGAAATGTTATAATGGAGGTGCGAAACGCACACACACACACATGTTCGCTCACACGCACGCTCCGTCCAGAACTCGAAACGGAGACTGCAAAGAGTTTCATTTCGAAAAAGTTCACCGCCCGTCGTCGTCTCTTTTTTTTTTAATTCCGCTTTTCGTTCAGAAACTCACCATAAAATTAAACCGGCGGCATAAGTTTAATTGAGCATGAAACTCTTTGTGTTTGTTTTATTTTTTAAAATTCTCTTCGGGATGGTTAAAAGAAGAAATTAAATAAAAATTGATATTTTTTGTTTGGGTCGGCTGGCTTGTCATATTTATATACTATAGTCGCTCCAACATCTAAAGACTCCTGGCCTACACCAGTTAGCAGCAGCCAATAGGAAACTGTTTGTTTGGGAAGGTAGTGGGGAGGAAACCAGTCTCACTCCTGCTCTCGAAGAGATCACATCCGGATGCGTTGCCATTAGAAATTGCGTAGTATATCAGCTGAAGGCGAAAATCCGCGCACCGATATCTGCTCTCCCGCACGAAAGTTGAGAGGGGCGATGGAAGGGGAAACGTTCGTGATTGGCTACTTGCTCTAAGTAGGCCAAGAGCCTTCCGATGGTGAAGCGACTATAGTAGACGATGCTTGAATTCTGCAAGCATTTCAGCCTACTCTCAATAATGGGGTAAAAACAACCCATAAAAATTAGTATTTTAACGATTTCCAATTGGTGGTTACAGTAAACTTCTAATCGTGCCAAATTTCAAGTCTCTAGGTCATTTGGAAATTCGTCATAATTTTTACCCTCGTATGGTGGCAACAATGGAGCAAAACAGCCACTAAAAATTCCATTTTAATGAATTTTACATTTTCTCTAATGTTTGTTACCAATGACATATTTCTAATTTTTTAAAAATGATGTAGCAACTCTAGAAATTCATTTATTGTTTAAACTTTATGAATTTTTAATGACCGCTATATTTAACTTTATTGTAATTTTCCATTATGTTAATTACCGCTGGAACACCAATCCCTTTTCGAAAAATTTCAGCTCCCTACGTCGCCGAAAGTACATAAATATTTGTCTATTTGTTTAAATTTTATGAATTTTAACGGCTGAATAAAAAATATACATAAATGTTTATAATACCATTTTGATTATTTAGCAAATTCTACCGCGGGAAAAAATTTCAGCATTGTAGCCCATTTAGAAATAGGTAAGTAATTAACAGTGAAATATTTGTTTAAATTTTGAGATGTTTAAAGACCAAAAAAAATAAACATTTTTGTAATTTTCGATTTTTCTCCTACATACCAAAAATTGTAAGTTTCTAGCTCATCTGGAAGTGCTTCATAATTTGTATCCTCCTCCTCATTCTCCTATATCCTATGTCAGAAGGGTCTATATATATATTATAGATAGATATATTTTTCATCGGAGGGCAAACAGAGAAATGATTGTCGAATTGCTCATTTCCTCCTCGGTCCGATGAATTTTCCGCCCGATTTTTTGCATCACAATGGAGGGTAAATTGCGAAAAAAATAACAATTACTCCGCGGAATAAAAAAAACGCATTGTTTTCCCTTCCTTTTCCCATTTTGGTTGTTTTTAATTCGTATACGCTCTCGGTCGACCGGAACTCCCTAACGTCCGTTACCACTTATTGGCGCATTACGGATTCGTTTTTTTTAGGAGCGGAATTAAAAAAAAATCTTATTGGATTAATTAAATGACAGAACAAACTTCAATGTTTATTTTTAGCGTTTAGGACTCCTTTCGTCTCTATTACCTTCCCAGTCTCCGTAATAAAAGAAAACAAATCTGTAAACGCGGCGAAATGAAATGTATTACGGGATATCCCCTGAATAGGGACGTTTTTCAGCTATAATTCAGGCTTTGTGTCCACTTCAAACTTAAATAAAAAACGAAAGGATATAAAGTCGATTCTTTCGGAACTTTTGGGGGAAAAAATGCAAGAACTTGATCAGCTAATACGCTTATGTGGAACGGTTGGGATTTATCGGCGAAAAAGTACTCAAATCGAAACACAATTCTCGCGATAAGGGTGGAAAAAGCGAAATTAATAAATTGCCGCCGTCGTCATCATGGTCGTTTCGACTTATCGCGAAAGCAAACTAATCAATTAATCACTGAAAGAGATTGTCTTAAAAACTTTCCGGAACGATATCTCTCATTTAAAGACGCTCCTATAATGGTATCCCCTCCATTTTCTCACTCACTGCGTCTCCTTTTCGCATTATCTTCCGTCTCTCACTTCTCTGTATTATCTCTACGTATAATAAATTCGTAGCGGTCATCACTGTCATGCGTAAAGCTGCGGGAATGAGTGCAGCATATTTTTCGTTTGCATTTTAAAATTACTTACCATTAGAATCATCGTACAAACTCGGAACATGAATCAAAAAACTCCTAAAAGAATGAAAATTTATTTTTCTACCGTCAATTTGACGGAATCATGGCATTCAAAAATAAAATATCCCAGAAAGGGTCCCAGGTTCGACTCCCGGAGATGATTATATTCATCCCATAAGTTTACGAGGGATTTTCAATTTTTCATAGTGCGAGGATACTTTCCTTCATTCATCAAAATACATAATATGAACCGATTTTCTTCGTTTTTAATTTATTTGACGGGATTTTCGTTCTGACGTTACCACAAGTATACACCAACTCGATCCAATACAATATTTAAATATACAAAACAAAACAACCACTTAAACAAAAACTGAAATGTTCTAAAGAACAGTATCTTGCCCGAAGAAGGGTATTATTTTTCTCTTTTGTTGCCTTAAACAAAATAATTACAGGGGTGGGTGAACATACGGAAATACAGAAAGGGAAAGGCACACAACAATTTAAGGGGCTGTGCATACACCATATTACAGCAATACATTTATTACAGTTTTTTGTCAAAATCTACGAAAAAAAATGTTAAAACTTGCTCTATTAGGATCTCTGCATTAACGCGCACGCACACACACACAAGCAAGCAGGCACGCACACACAAGCACTAAATAGATTTTTTTAATGAGCGCGAAGTCCCCTCCCTCCTTCTCCCTCTATTCTCTCTCTCTCTCCCGCACCATCAAAACCTAATCAGCTTTTAACGCGAAAATTGGATCTTGTAAGATTTACTGCGGCGTCGTCAGATTACCAGAGATACCGCCGTCAGACTAAGGCGCACCCGTAGAAAGAGAATAAGGAGAGAGAGAGAGAGGGGGAAAAAACGAGGTCGGGTTTTGGGAAGAGGTTATTTGTTCGGTCGGGCGGAGGTCGGAAAGGTTAAGGCGGTCTTCTGTGTGTTGGAAGGAGAGAGAGAGAAAGATAAAGAGAGAGGGGAGGGGAAGATAATGGCCTGAGAGAAGATAGACAGGGAGTAGCAGGAGGAGGGCGAATTGGAAGCATATCTGCATAACAAATGTTGGTCATTTCGATCCTGGACTCTTCTCGGCTTGCTGCTTCCTCTCTTTACCAACATCCAAAGTGGATGAGAGGGCAGTGTAGATAGAGAGAGAGAGCGGATGTAAGTGAGGGGAGGGGAGGGAAGTGGGGGAGGAGAGGAAAGTGAGGGGAGGGGAGGGAAGTGAGGAGAGGGGAGGTAAGTGAGGGGAGGGGAGGGAAGTGGGGGGAGGGGAGGGAAGTGGGGGAGGGGAGGTAAGTGAGGGGGGAGGGAAGTGAGGGGAGGGGAGGGGATAGATAGATAAGTGGCTTTATTTTCAGGGCGAAATTGAAGGGGAGGGAAGTGGGGAGAGGGAAGGAGAATGGAGGAAGAGGCGGGGTTAAGGAAGGAGAGGGAGAGGAGTACGGGGAGGATATTGGGGAAAGAGGGTGGACAGGAGGGGTAGGAGAATTAAAGTCGGCAAAGCAGGAGGGAAGGAGATGCGGGTAAGACGAATGGGTAAGGGGTATCGAAGAAGGGAGAGCAGGGAGGAGGGGAGGGGGTAGGGAGGAGTGTAGTGGGTAGTGAAGAAGAGACAGAGAGACAGACAAACGACTTTATATTAAGGGCGAAATTGAGACTATATGATCCCTCCGTAAATTTAACCCTACGTCAACAAAGGAAAATAAAAAAATAATAATTTCTCAGAAAAGAACTCGAAAGTAAATAAATAGATAAATAGAAGAATATACAACCAAAATATCCAATTAAAATTTCGGTAAACTTCTAAAAACCTAGGAAAGACCTGACTTGGCCATCCTAGTAAAAAAAGAGGGACTAGGGTGGAGGTAGGGGATGGTGAGGGTGAGAAGGAAGAGGTAGGGAGGGGGAGAAGTGGGAGGGAATAGAGAGTGGGGGAATGGGAGGAGAGGGAAGAGTGAAGAGGGGAGGATAACATAGAGAAGAGGGGAGGATAAAGAGGAGAGGGCAGAAAAAAAGGGTAGAGAATGGGAGGGAAGCAGAGAGAAGGGGAGAGCGGGATAGGGTAGGGGAGAGTAGGAGATGGGGAACAGAGGGACGGAGAAGGATTCATTTTAATCCCACACCCCGTAACACGGAACGAAAATGGGTGGTGGAAGAAGGAAACATTAATCAGTTACGACGTCCTAGTTCTCCATCCTCGCCCGCAAAACCGCCTCTCTCTCTCTCTCTAAAACCTCCCCACTTCGTTACTTATGCGAGAAAACTGTTGGACGCAAATGTGCGTCGGGGTAGTAGTAGCAGCGGAATGTGGATGGGGGATATCAATTACTCAGAGGGGAGGTTTTCGGGAGGTGGTTGTCTTGGGCGTGGGAAGGAGTCGAGGGAGGAGAAGCGAACCGTTCCTGCTCCTTCCTTTCTCCCTTCCAACCGTCCCTCGAAGGAACTTTATTTCCCCTCCCTCCCATTATTCCCATCCTTTTTTCCCCTTTCGAGAGGAAACCGTGTCCGCCCCTAAAAGCTCGTGGCTGGAAGGAAGGGGATGGGGATTAAGGAGAGACAGGGTTCTGGTTAAGGGTATTCAAGGGGGTTTCGAACGTTAGAGGCGGTGTTTAGAATCGCTTTATCGCGGGTAAACGCGGGACGACCCCTTTAGTGAGTGATGCGAGACTCGAGTTTGCACATGCGTTTCGGCCGCGACGATAAAATATCGGGCGAAGCAAATTCGTTAACGAGGTGACCTTAATTTTTATAATCGGGTAATAATATATGAGGTTTATGCTCGACAGCAGTTTGAAATTTCTATCCGTCTCGCGCGAGAAAGAGGCCGGCATTGCGTGGCATTTCACTGTCCAAGTATACTTAGCACTTCCACCAGTTAAATGCCTAAACAAATCACACTAATCACCAAAATTAAATGTTGCGTTTTTTTCCTAAATCATGCGATGGTATTACGTTAAAACGAATACGATAACCAGTCATAAAATTAATCAATTGTGAGAGATAAGCCATTTTAAAGCCCTAATTAATTTATCGAAATCGGCGTATTCCTATTTTAAGATATGAAAATATAGTCTGATTGCAGACAATGTCGTTGTAATAACTTGTTGCCATTGCGAGGTGACATTAATCGGACAGAATTTTCTAAATAATTTAAACGGAAATTGATAAGCACGACGCTTTTGTCTTTAAGAAAGGTTTCAGTGAAACTAGTTTTAATATTACTGACAAAGAAACTTATTATCGCCTTCATACTTGATTACACTCAGAAATGCAGAGTTTCTCATAATTTTTTGACTAAAAATTTGTCGACATACGCGGTTCTGCGATCTAAATCAACTGTAAATTTTGTATTATACATTTATTTTATCATTCATTTTTTCTTTTGTCTACTTAATTTTCACTTACATGCAGAAACTCAAAAGTGCACAACTTGCACGCACACGACACGCGCGCGCACTCTTATAAACTGCCATGTGTGCGCATGGCATTGAAGTTATTCAAAATCCCGTGCTTGTAAATTTGCTTATATGTCGTTAAGCTATTCCGCGATAAAACAAAAATAAACTGAAGAAATAATTTTCCATTCCCCACTACGTACTGAATATTGTATACTTCATTCGTACATATTTATTGATTTCTTGTGTGCACAGTACAGCAATGTTTTGGAACATTTGCACCACCTTGCGGACACTTAAGTGACAATGGATTTCGTGTAATTCTGAATAAATTTTGCGTGCATATCTTGCCCAATTTTAATAAATACATACAAGATTTCGCTGAAAAACTACGTTCCTCCAAATTGCCGTAATAATGTCCGCCCTCCAATCCGTAATGTGTCATTCAGACGACGGTGTAAAATTTACATGCAACCTACTCAGTAACCAGAACCAACCATTTCGGAAAAGTGCCCTTCTACCTCCAATAGGAATGCATAACGAGGTCTCCTTCCAACCCATTCTAGCGCGCATCATCAACACTCCGAAATTTTTTTTCCAAAGATTAACCGTATTATTTATCGCCGGGCAACGTCCATTAAGAGCTTCAAGACACTAAAACGACTCTCTCTTTTATTTTTCCTGCCACCTCAATAAAACGGAGACGTAAAAAATTGCGCGTCGTCACCCGCGCGGAGCGCCATTTTCACGGGGTTAATCATCCTCTCTGAGAGACAGAGAGAGAGAGAGAGAGGAATGCAAAATTCTAATCCTGTCGCCGCTTTCCTATATAATAGCAGCGTCACAAAGTATCGTTTCCTTTTTCCCGGATCGGCCTTATCGATTCCAAAAATAAGAGATGCGATGAGGTTGGGTAGGAGGGCGAAGGGGGAGAAAGGAGGAAAGGAGGAGGAGAGAGGGGAAAATGAGAAGCGATAAGGAAGAGGTAAGAGGCTTAGGAAGGAGGAAGAACGAGGAGGAAGGTGGGAGAGAGGGACGAGATAAAAGAGGCAAAAAGGAAGAAGGAGAAGGGAGAGGGAGGGAGAGAGAAAAGGGAGGAGAAAGATGAGGGAGAGGGAAGAGAGAGGAGGAGGAGGGAGAAGGAAGAGGAAGGAGAAGAGAAGAAGAGGGAGAAGGAAAATAGATAAACGTCTTTAAGAGAAAGGGAGGGAGAAGAGGAGAGAAGGGAGAATAAGAAGGAAGAAGAAAGGAGAAGTGGAAGGAGGGTAAACAGAGGAAAGAGAAGAAGAATGAGAAAGAAATAATAAGAGGAGAAAAAAGAAAAGAGAAGAGGCAGAAGTTGAAAAGGGGAAAATGTAGGAAAATGGAGGCGCGGAGGAGGTAAGAGAAAAATCGGAGGTGGGAGAGGTGAACTGGGAATAGAGGGAGGAGGAGAGAATGAGAAATAGGGAGAGGAAAGAGGCAGAATATAAGGAGAATAGAAGGAGAGAGTAGGAAGATGAAGAACGAGAGAGAGATAAATTGAGGAATAGAATCGGAGAAAAGAGGAGAAGGAGCCAGGAGTGTAGGGGGATGAATGACGAAGATGAGAAATGAAGGAGAAGAAGAAAGAGAATAATCATATAATTTGTCGATTGATGTCCGAAGCCTAATAGCAACCAGAGGCATGGTGACAGAATAAATAAATAAACAAGTCACTAGCAACACTGAATAACAAATAGGTAAAACAAAACAGCATATCAAAGTGGACACATGTAACAGATTACATGAATGTTATTGGTTCAGTCAAAGTATTTAAGAGAGCGATTTGGAAAAGAGTATTCAAGATACACACAGGTATAATAAAACATTTTATTTATAATAATTATAATAGTAATGCCGGTAAGCACGGTATCAAAATTCTTTTGTTTTGATTTAAAATTTAAATTTTAGATATTTTCGATATTTAAGACTTTTCAGGAGGGATGGATAATACTGGATCTTCTACGTCACCGGGAAAAAGACGCAACTTAACTCCAGAAAACAGGAAAATGATTCGAACGGAAGCACAGAGAAAACGAGGTGAAAATTTAACACTAGAGCAGAGGCAACATGAAAGAGGTAAAAATTCAAGAGCGCGTAGAGTAATTAGACATAACATGACCTTTGAAGAAAGGCAAGAAAGTAAAAATGTTAACACAAAACGCAGATTAACAACAAAACATTCTGACGTACTAGACAATGTAGTTTATAAAGAAATATTTGAAAATTAATAAAGAAAATTCATGATTTCTTAAATGGCTTTTGAATTAAAGTTAAGTAGTAACGGGTATTTGACTAGTAATATTAATAATCCGTTTTTAATAAGAGCAGGTCCAATCTTACACATAACTCATATCTCCATATCCTACGCGGGATTCGAACCCACGACCTTAGTATCCGTTGGCAGGTACTCTTAACCACCATTTTTACCAAGGCCGAGAAGGGTGGCGATGAAAGAGGAATAGGAAAGAGGACAAGGAGGGAGAAATGACGGAGTTGAGTGAGGACAATGGAGGGGGACGAGGAAGTGGAAGATGGGGAACGAATGAGTAGGAGAAGTGAGCTAGAGAAGGCATCGTAAAGGACAAAAAACGGCGCGAAGCAGTAGCGAGAAGGAGGTGAAACAGTAACGTAGAGAAGAGTGAAGGAAAAGAGATGGGGGATAAAGAAATAACAAGCAGAATGGAAGAAGTAGGCGGAGGTAAGGGTTGTGATGTTTTCAGATGGGAAGGCGATGCTAAGAGTAGAATGATCGCGGATTGTTTTAGAAATTGGGGAAGAGGGTGAACTCATTAAAGTGCCGGAAAAGGAAAGCGAGAGTAAGAGGAGAGGAGAGAGAGAGAGAAAGAGAGAGAGAGAAGGAGAAGGAGAGAGGGAGGGAGATGGAGAGAGAGAGTTAGAGGAGACGAAAATGTGAAGTAGTATACGTTGCACGAGACAGAGGGGGAGAGAGAGAGAGAGAGAGAGAGAAGAGGGGGAATCGGAAGAGGGTGAGGCTTACGCTGAGTGTAAAAGTTATCGAGGTTGGGGTGTGAGAAAAGAACCCACTCCCTTCCTCCTTATTTCTCGTCCGCACTCTTGCCAAAACAGCCGGGGAGAAGACCGGTTGAAGGGTATCTCCTGATGTGTACACGGCGAGGGAAGGATTATGCTTCCGAGATACGCTTTTCTCGAGTGGGGCCACCCTAGCGGTAGGAGAAGAGTTTGAGAGAGAGAGAGGGTGACGAGAGAGAGGAGAGGTAGTAGGAAGAAGCTGACGGATTAAATGGGAAGAGGGTGATCTGATACTTGCGGGAAAAGCTTCTCATCGTCGGAGATGGAATATGATATCCCTATAGTAAGGTGGGGGGGTTTTGTTTTGAAGGTTGGTTTATATATATACGTGTGTGTGTGTGTGTGTGTGTGTGTGTACCTCGAGATATTTTCCCTCTTCAAGAGGTGGATGGAAATGTGACGTACGGAAAAACTGACAGTATTTTTGTTAAGTAAATAAGTTTAATGGTTGAAAATCTTAAGCCAGGGGTCTAAAACATAAATCATGTTTGAGCCTCATGATCACACAGCACTAAACACATAAGCCGCATTAACACCGTATCGCGGATGGTATGTTGAAAACATTCTTTGTTACCCTAGCTTCTTAGAGAGTTTTAAATAAAAAATAAACATAAGGTATTTTGGAAGTCTTGATTTAATATATTACACAATTTTCTGAAATTGTTTAAAAATATTTTATATGAAATATGTTTGAGTTGCATCACAGTGTAAAGCAGGGGACGGTAACCTATGGCACGCGGGTCTCATGCGGCCCGCGAAGCCATGATGCAAAAGTGATCGATATAGTGTAACACATTCAATTTCATATTTTTTCAGTGAAATTATGGTCCCAAAACTTTTCCTGGTGGAGTTTAACGCTATTAAACTAATTATAATCGATTTTCACTATTATGAGACCACAAAATTTGTAGGTAACTTCTGATTTAAACACCCATCCGGTCCGCCGGAGCTCTCGTTATTTCCAATGCGGCCCTCCGAAGAATTCGCAATAACGAACGTGGCCCGCCATATAGAAAAGGTTGCCGACCCCTCGTATAAATGACTGGGTAAACTTCTGTTAGTTGGGCGATGTATGTACGTTGCAGGGAAACCTGAGTGTTAGTTGGGTGGCGTAGTATCAGGGGCGTTTGGTGTGATGTTGGTGGTGTGGATTAAGGGGCAATTTGTGTAAGTTTGGTGGTATAAGATCCCGGGGAATTTAGTGTAACATGTGTTGGTAACTATAAAGTATACGGGCAGCAGAAATGCTCCACCCCAGCAGTTTTTTTGAGACTCCTGTCTTATAAAATATCACCTATGAGCCAGTTCGATAAACATACTCAAAATCTCAGGTGATCTTTGAAAACCGACTCCTTTAATGGTACCAAAAACTATTTGTAGGTTTGGACGATTTCTTTACCTTTGGGTTTCTTTATTTTAGGTTGCGATCTTGAACTGAGGCTTTGCTTAAGTTCTACTTCTTGACTATAATAATTTAAATTTTATATTACATTCATGCTCACCCGTCATATTTGAAGAGCGATCGCACTAGTACATAAATTATTAATTTGAAATAAATTCGCCAGTGATATTAAATAGCAGAGCAAGAAATGTTAACAGACGATTCGTTTAGCTCCCGTTACCGTCAAGTATTTAATTAAAACAAGCAAATTTTTAAAAAGAGAACTAGTATACTCCTCAGTGAAAATTCGATGTTCATTCCGAAATCAAAATCGAGGAAATAACAAAGGTGAATTGGACAAAAAACAATTTGGCGAAACACCGTCATTCAGAAAATGGTAACCGTCCATCGATTCAATTTTATTGGCTCACATATAAATGTAAATGTTTTTTCTTACGTTTTGTGCGCGGCAGAATTCCCTCCACCGAGGCACAAAATTCGAAAGTGTCCAATAACATTCGTTTTAATCCGATTTAATTCTTCAAAGATAACATATAAAATTGTTGGCACAGCCGAAATATGTACGTATAAAGGCGTCGCGGCGAGTCCAAACAACGATTGCACATTTGCTTGAAAATGCAACGGGGAAAAAAGACCGAGATAATCAAAGCCCTGCCGTCGAATGGTTGGCAAAAAAAACATCCAAACTAAAATATTTTTAAAGATAAATTAAACCAATAACGTGCCGAAGTTTTATCGGAGGTCGATAATTGACAAAATTGATAACTACGCGCCGCGTTACGTATCCATATTTCGTTTTAAAACAACGCGTTTGTTTTCTCATCGAACGGAACGTCCTCTCGAAACTAGTAGATATAGAAAAAACAACTCGCTATGGCGAAAAAATTTCCCCTCACGGCGAACATTTTTCTTTCTGTCCCCTCCCTAAAATAATCCCGGGAAAAAAATCTGAATTCCGTTACTTTCAACGTTTCCTCGTTTTTCTAACACAGCTACACATACACAACACGCGCGCGACCTTTCTGGTACGCCGAAAAACATCATAAAAATAAAAGAATGGAGCCCTGCTTCCCTTAGAGTTCTATCCCTTCCCTGTGCTGAAGTTACCAGGTAAATACAGGCAAACAGATTTTTTTCGGCAGAACTCGCATCGTCCCACTCCTTAACACTTTTCCTCTTTTTGTTAACATTCTTCCATTTATCTTCTCTCTTTCTACACACCCAACTCACCCTCCATCCCCCTTATTCCTCAGTATCTTAATCACATTTCACATTGTCTATTCCTCAATCACCTACCATCCTCTCTCTCTCTCTCACCTCAACTCTCTCCCTATATCTTTCTCTCTACTTTCATAATTTCCTCTCCATCTTCCCCTCTCACACCTCAATTCCCATCTCTTCCACTCCCTCCATCTCTTTTTCCTTTTCCTCCCTACCTTCACTCCCCCTTCTCCTCTTACCTCTTCTTGCCCATCTTCCCTCTTCCTCCATATACTATTCCAGCGATTTTCAACCAGGGGTTCGCGAACCAAAAGTGGTTCGCGTAAACGTTGAAGTGGTTCGCAGCTCTAAATATGAAAACAATGAAGCCTTCTCCGCCGTGGTAAACGTTCGCTCGATCAATTTTGGTTCATTAATATCCAACCTTGTCAAAGAGTGCAATTAAATACGTACTCATTACCACTTTGTACCACGTATTTGTGAGAAAAGGGATTTTAGGTGTATACTCGAATTAATGACTAGTATAGAAATAGGATTGAAGTTGACGCAGATTTAATTGTAGCCATATCAACTATTTTGCCAGATTTTTAAAAAATTTGTGATGACAGACGAGCCCAAGTATCTCATTGATGATAAATTCAGAAATGGGATAAAGTCAATTTTTCTTTCGTATACCTATATTTTTTGTTTCGAAAATGAATGCGTATTTACATTTGTTATGTTTTGCAAAGAATTTATTTGTAGTCATAATTATTTTAAAATAAAAGTTAGTATAATTAATCAACTTTTGTGTACTATTATGGTTCGCCAAAGAAAAAAATTGGAAAACTGGTTCGTCAGATGAAAAACGTTGAAAAACACTGTACTATTGTTCCTTCTTGACTCTCTTCAGACTCTTATCTCCTCCCTTTCCTATCTATTCCTCTCCCTCTCAATCACTTCTTCCCCCTCCTCCCTCCCTCTCTACTTCCCGTTATCACACTCCTTCAATTACCCATCTTCCTCCTCCTTCTCTCTCTCTCAACGCTTCCCTCCCTCCCAATCCACTCCTTCCCTCCCTCCCATTCCACTCCTTCCCTTTCCACCGCTCCTGACATTTCTCCCGCACACACGGACATACACAGACAAATGCACGAAACACACACACACACACACTTCCATCCTCTGTGTATGCCAATGGCAATCGATAGTCCTTAGTGTGCACTTGATATCAGGGACTGAGGCACGCACGGGGTTTGCGAGTGTTACCAACTCTATCTCCTTTTTTCTCCTATCACTCTTTTCCTCTCTCTGACTCGGCATCCTCTTTCCTTCCTCTAACAATCATTATCTCTCTCGCCACAATTTCAATTCTCAGAAATCCAGTCCCAATTTGCAGTACCCTATGTCACTGACTAATATGTGTGTGCGTGTGCGTATATATGTGTGTGTGTGTATATATATACATATACACTAAGGAAAAGGAAAAGTAATAATAAAGGTGGCAACAAGATGTTTAAGGGAACCCAGTGGACACTTACCAACATTGGCTATCCAATTTTGGTAAGTGTCCACTGGGCTCCCTCCAACACCTTGTTGCCACCTGTGTGCGTGTCTGTATGTGTGTGTGTGTGTGTGTATATAGATATAAACTCTCATTTCGCTTCGTTATCGAGTAAACGGGAATCGCCGATACCGAATCGCGTTATCTTCCACCGGGCGTGGAAAGAAAAAAAAGAGGGCGCAGCGAAAAGGAGCAACATTTAGGTCACCGCGTACGAGCTCGCTATTTGTTTTGTATCTTTTTTTATAACGCGAAGAAAGACGGAGCAGCGAGCGAAAACGACATTTTTGCATTCGAAGTTGTTTTCTCGCATGGAAATGGACGATTCCTAGACGCAGAAGCTTTTACTATCCCGCTCGAATGGCTGGAACACATACAAGTCGCACTCACGGTAAATAAACGCGCTTTTTTTTAAATACCGGAATTAACCTGCTTTTCTCGGTTACGCGTTTATGTTTCGTTATTTTTTATTCTAGTTTACTCGAGCGCTTTTAAACGCCGAGACCGAATTCCGTCCTAACGCCAGTAGGGATAACCACGCGCCGTGCCCTTATTCTAACTCTTAAATTTTAAATATTGCTGCCAAAAATACTTTAAATTTCCCTATCTATATCACGCAAAATGAAAATAGTCGATCCTTAGCTCTAGCTTGTGAGATTCGAAGAGATTAAGAAGGGGGAAAACTGCTATTCATGAAATAAGAAACAACAAGCTCAAAATATACGGATATTTTTAATGTATATGAGCCTGAAAGCAGGCACTCTACAAAATTTTGCAGTTATAGCTGAGAATAAAATTTATTGGAAGGAAGATTTTGAAATGGATTTAGTCGGATATTTTTGCGTTTTCTTTCAGTGGCCAACTCAAATTGGTTAAAATTTTAAATCATGAGGAAAAGTCAAGATGACTCAATGTACATCGCGCAATAACAATGTGTATGTGGCGGAGCACCAAACTATAATTCGTCTGAGTAAGAAGTAAGTATCAGCGGGCAGCATATGAATTCGTTCGTATTATACATACGGTATCATTATACGACGTACATGTCAGCGAGTTTACATTAATCGAGCATCCGTTAAACCTATACATACGGTTCTCACAACGTTTTGAAGCATTACATTGCTGGTGCTACATCACCATCAATTTATAACGGGAGATGCTATTGACCCTAAAACATTTCCAAATTTATTTATTCAACGATTTTTTCCGCTTTATCTCGAACAAGCAGCTTCTGCGCCCAGCTATGGAAACGCTGCCTTAGAACAAAGACGTGCGCATTTACTTTTTTGTTATACTATTAATGTTTGGCGGACTGCAAAATTTTTATTTTATTTAACACGGAAACTCGTATATAGATATTTGTAGGGGCTGCTTTTAATAAAACGTCTTTTTTTTACAAGTTAAATCGAGCAACGACGCCGTTAATTTCCCAGTATACAGTATCTCCTTATTGATGCATAAGAAAACTTCGAATATCCTTGCACTTAAGTTCGTTTTGGATTTAGATATTAATGCCAATACGAAAAATCAATTTCCTCCGCTTCACGCTCAAACCTCTCTCTCACTTTTTGCTTCTCCGACGGCTTAAGTTTACGGAAGAGGATGATATGATTTTTGTTTCGTTTTTCCCCGAGGGCGAATATGTTTTCAACACTTTCGATACTTTCTTCTTCTATTGCTCTCCCCATTATTCCACCCAAATTCCCCCCTTACCCCTCCTTCGGTGTTCATCACTGAATCCTCAAGAAATCCTGAATTGGAAAAGTTTAAGGGCGAAGAAAATAAAATATTTGCGGATAAGAACGATTTGAAGGCTCCAGAAATCTCTCTAAGCAGACGGCCGCAACTCATCTTGTTTTCTCGCTTTCATTCCGACGCTGCAGCGCCTTATTTCTTCGGAGGAAAGGCGGCTCATTTCTCCTAACGTATTTTGAAATCCTACGCGACAAGATCTCGAAATAATAATAATCGCAAGCTTTGTTTATTCGAGCGCGATATTATTTTGAAATGAAATTTAATTACTGTGTACAAACGCTAAAAATGTGAAGAAACTTATCATATGACACCCACAAAAGAGCCGTTTTAAAACGGGATAAGGTCACTTTCCCGAACGTCGCTTTCTCGAATAGGCCCAGTTTCCCGAAAGTCATTTTCCCGAATGTCACTTTCCCGAATACTCTCTTTCAAGAATATGATCTATCCAGACCCTTTCCAGAAAATGAAATTATGATCCATCCTTAATAGAATACCAAATATTAATATTTCATAAAGTTTATTAAAAATGAAAAAAAATAGAGCGATGTTTTTATATTGCATACAAGTTTATTTCAATAAACAAAAATTATGATCCTTCACTTTCTATTTTCAAATCTAACCACCCAAGCTGAAAACAGGGACATTTTGGGAATATGAATTTTTCGGGAAAATGGGCAACTAAAAAAAATTGGATTCGGGAAAATAGGCTATTCGGGAAAGTGGCTTTCGGGAAATCAGCATTCGGGAAATTGGTTTTCGAGAAAGTGACCACAAATCATTTTAAACAACATATGTAAGGTACAATACATAACCTTCTAAGTACATATTATAAGAAATTTAGAAAGATTATAAGTAAGTTCAAAGAAACACGAGGAATAAACTATAATTAGGATTATATTTCTATAAAAATATAAATACGTTATCACAACGAGCAAGTGAAAGAAAGAAGTGCCACATATATAACCTAAAGGCAGAAAGAGGAAGCAGTAGGCACTTCTGGGTGTTCTCTAAGGCAGCAATAGGAAGATACAAATAAATGAATTTTATGTAAATAAAAACAATGGTCTCCAAAGCAATAACTACTCCATTTAAAAGTTTACGTATGAATTAAACAAAAAAGTATTTTGAGGTTATGATTCAGTCAGAATAAATCATATATCAATCGTTACAACAATGCAATGTAATGCATAGGTTTTTATTCCCAGAAGTAAATATGCACTATGTTAAAGATTTGCGTGTTTCTCTGAACTCATTTAAAAATTTTCAACTTTTTCATTTCCGGGGATGAGATAAATATTTCTACTGCATATCTTTCAGCGTGGTTTCCTCTATTCCAGAGACCAAGTGAAAATAGAGTAGATTTTGTGGCTTATTTCGACTAACTGGGACCATCTCCAAAAATTGACCGAGCCACAGATCCCTCGACCCTCATTAACTCGGATTATGAGCCCGAACTCGAGGCCCATCCCAAAATCCGACCTCAGGGACCTCTATTCTCGCAGGAGGGGCGGAGGCACTGGCCGACAACGTCTTCTGCAATAAAATTTAAACTCTTTGATGTTGTTAACTGTCAGAAAAGAGTCCGCCAACATTAACCCTAGGGAGTCCAAGAATAGCGGTAGAGTGAGAAGTAGAAAAATAAAATTGTAAGATCAAGTGGCGGGGGAATCCAGAACGAAAATACCCGTAGAAAACGCAATAAAAATTATTATTATGAACTGCCGAAGCATTCGAAGGAAACAGGCTGATTTTTTCCACTTAGTTAAAAGCCATCGTGCAGACGCTGTATTGGGAACAGAGGGCTGGCTATCGGGCGACATTAATTCTAACGAGATTTTCCCACCAGATTACGTGGTATATCGCAAAGACAGGAGGGAAAGAGTCGGAGGTGGAGTTCGCATCGCCGTCAGAAACAGTATATAAAGCCAATTAGAGGAGTTGAACGTCAGCGAACAATGCGAAATGATATGGTGCTCCCTTCCTACGAGAAATGCTAAAAAATTATTTTTTTGCTCATTTTACCGCCCACCTGACTCAGGAGTCGAGAACATTAGAGAACTCAGTCGTACACTGCAGGTGATAGCTAGGAGAAAGAACGATCCAGTAATCATTCTTGGAGGATACTTTAATCTTCCATCGGTCGATTGGAAATCCGTAACCTATGTTAGTGGTGGAAAAAATTGAGAAACTTGTCGTGAATTAATTGAAGCGTTTACTCTAAACTCGCTAGAGCAAATCGTCAAGGAGCCGACGCGATATGACAAAAACGGAAACGGAAACATATTAGATCTGTTAGCCACTACCCACCCACTATCGACTAGAAACCTACAAATCGACGACGGCACAGGTGATCATAAAATAGTAATTGCCAACTTCAAATACACCCCTGCGACAATAGATAAGCCAACGCGATTAGTCTATATCTTTAGTAAAGCAGATCTCACAGGTTTAAAAATTTATGTTACAAATCAAATAGCGACATTTATCAATTTTGCGAATAGTAACAGCGTAGATGATTCTTGGACGGAGATTTTGCGAATCATTCGCGAAGGGCTTAAAACGTTTGTCCCAACCAAAGCAATTCGTGATCGCAAGGACCCGCGGTGGATGAAACCGAAACTCGGTAGGGATCACGCTAACGAGTATTTAATATACATAAATAGTCGTAAATCTGCAAGAGACGAAGCGCGTAAGGAATTTGACGCCTACCGATCCACGACACTCGGATTCACTCAAAAACGACTCGAAATAATTTTGGTCGTACGTGCGAGAAATTAGAGGAGGTCAGACCACAGTACCTCTTCTACGTACAGACAACGGTGAAAGTGTACACGATTCTTTTACTAAGGCTAGTATGTTAAATCGACTCTTCGAAAATTGCTTCTCAATCGACAGGGGTGATTTCATTGATTTCCCTATTCGTATAGACTCAAATATGAGCGACATAGAAATATCCGAAAGCTGTATCGTTAAATTACTAAGTCAGGTCCATAAAAGAAAATCGCCAAGGCCGGAAGCCATCCCTGCGTTCATTGTAAACTCGTTAGCAAACGAATTAGCTCCGTACATTAAGATCGTATTCACAAAATCTTTAGATGAGGGAATAGTTCCTTTGATATGGAAAACAGCCCACGTTACACCAATACATAAAAGGGGAAGTAAATTAAAAGTGGAGAACTACCGCCCTATGTCGTTGACGTCAATCTTCTGTAAGGTTTTTGAGCACATTATCGTTAGCTCAATAATGCGATTTCTCGAAAGCAAAGAAGCGCTTAATAGAAACCAGCATGGTTTCCGGCGAGGCAGGTCATGCGAGACTCAGTTAGCTCTACACACACATGATATTGTGAAAGCAGCGGATAAAGGAAAAGGAGTTTATGTAGTATTTTTAGACTTTAGGAAAGCCTTCGACACCGTTTCCCACCTGAAAATAGTTAAAAAATTAAGGGCTTATTCAATTAACGAGAAAATTGCAAATTGGATCGACTCGTTCCTTTCCGATAGAACCCAGAGTGTAGTTCTCGATGGAGTTGCATCAGACGTCGTCAAAGTGACTTCCGGCGTGCCTCAGGGAAGTGTAATCGGACCTCCGTTATTCTTGATATATATAAATGATTTAGCGGATAATATAAAGGGTAAAGTTAGACTCTTCGCGGATGACACACTTGTGTATGGAGAAATCAACATAATACACGACCAGGATAATTTGCAAAGGGACCTTCAGGCTACTACGAAATGGTGTAAAGATTGGCAACTCCATCTCAATATATAGAAATGCGCCGCAATGAATTTTACGCGCTCCATGAATTTCAACCGTTACCCGTACCAAATATATGAATTAAAGCTAAAATACGTCAATAGCTACAAATACCTAGGAGTAACTCTCACAATCAGTAGCAATTTGTCTAGTAGAGAGCATATCAAAACCGTTATAGCATCGGCAAACAGAATTCAAGGGTTTTCCTCTAGAGTCCTGCGGAGATGCCCCTCGAATGTGAAGGAAATCGCATACTTTTCTCTAATCCGACCCGTAGTGGAATACTGTCGCGCCGTCTGGGACCCTTTCGAGGAAGGCCTAACTAGGGAGCTCGAAATGGTTCAGCGTAGAGCGGCTAGATTCGTAAAAGGAGAATATCGGTATTTTGCGAGTGTATCAGAGATATTGAGGGATTTGAAATTTTGGCAGACGTTGAAGAGTAGAAGAACTGAATACAAAAGTAAACTATTTGAAAAATTCGAAGGCTCCGAATTCGTTGAAGACGTTCGCGGAATAGTCGTCCCCGTCGGTGTTAGTGAACGTAATGTTAGATCAGAGTGCAGGAGAAAATATGTCGAAACAATCGCTAGAACAGAGAAATACTACAGATCCTTTTTCCCAGACGCGATAAGACAGTCAAACAGAGGAATTAGTTAGAGTTCACTTGGTGTTGTGACACCCCCTGCCAAACGTTCTGGCGGCTTGCAGAGTATTGATATAAATGTAAATGTAACTTACAATTAGTGAGATAGTGACTCGAGCATCAAATTCGGGTGAATTCGCTGATTAAGAGCGTCTTTTAAACGTAATCCTAGGTTAATAATAAGATATTTACGCCCATATCTAATCTTGAAGTCCAGGAATACCAACCCCTTAAGAGTTTTTGGGGCGGGATTGTACTGAAAGCAGTTATGACTACTCGTAGGGGTAGAGGGATTTGTAGCGCGGTCAGTTTCAGGCGTTAAAGTCTGGAAATACAAATACAGAACTGAATTTTCACCACATTTTCGCCGATTTTTACTTTCTCATATACCAAGTATATTGAGAAAGTATTGTTATCGCGAAAAAATTCGACCTTGAGATTTTTACGGAAATATACTTTATAGGTGTCCCTGAATCCGAAAAAGTGGTTTTCGCAATGCCGTCTGTCTGCCTGTTACTGGCTCTGGAGCCTAAACGGTAGAGCGAAAATGTATGAAACCTCGTACTTACAGTTAGGCATTTTATTATACTGAGCCGAGTACATGAAGAAATAATTAACATTGCTCAATAATTAAGGGAATTTTATTCTGAGCATTTTTAAGAACAATTTGATTTTCTCAGAAACGGCCATAAAGATTCTGATCAAATTTCGTTCAGTTACATGTTTTCACGTCTTCAATAATACTATATAGTTCGTTTTTCTCAAAAATGAATATAAGGCTAGTTTATTCAAGGTAACTTTAGCAATAATTGGATTTTCTCAAAAACGGCTAAAACGATTTTGGAAAAAAATTCGTACTGTTACTTAAGTATACGTCTGCAATAATACTAAATATTTCATTTTTCTCAATGAATGAATATATGGCTAGTTTATTCTTGGGCAGCTTTAACAAAAATCAGATTTTCTAAAAACCGGCTGATACGATTTTCATTTTCCAAAGACAGCTAAACGACGCATTAGTATATGAGAAAGTTTGTACAATGTATGTTTTACCGATTTTTTAAGCCATCATCATATCCCTTAATCTAGCCGAAATCGAGCAACGAAAATGGCGGCGTTAACGATACATAAACCAGGTCGCTGACGAGACACGAGCAATCAGATTTCCCGTGGAAATTTATGCACCTCCCCGCTGATGCGGTTTAATCAGAAAAGCCCACCGCATAACTCGCCATGCAAAGCCCCGCGAGAGAACACTTATCCCGCCAACGTAGAGACCAAGGTCGTAAGAGAGAGTATATCAGCCCCAGACGGTCCCACGCTGGCGAAATATTTCAGCCTCCATACGGTTATCAACGACATGACTAAAGGCGGACAACATTCGGGAGAGTCCTCTCTCAGGACGTGAAAGGGGCTTGTTTTTTTACTCCTCCTTCCTCTTTCGCTCTTCCTCCCACCTAAACCTCCCTCCTCTCTCCCCCCTAGGGTGCCATTTCCTAGGAAACGCCTCAGGCTCACACGCCGTTTCTACATTATTCGGGCCAACCAAGGACAACGCGATGTGAAAGAGAGAGAGAGAGAGACTAGACAGAATAGAGGAGAAGGAGAAAATACGATGTAGATAGAGAGAGTAACGCGATGGGAGGGAAAGAGAAAGAGAGAGATAGAGAAAGGGCGACGGTGGCGCCGAAATCCTGTAGCGGCAGCCGGACCAAACGAGCTTTAGTTAAGGTTCGGTCCGCCAGGGGGAGGTGAAGTAGGGCGATGGTGCTGCGGCGCCTGAGATAAGGACTATAGGGTTTACCGCTCACACGCGATACTAAAAAGGAATTAGCGCAGACAAGAGGTGAAAATAGGTGAGGGTGTGTGTGTGAGAAAGAGAGAGGTGAACGGGTCGGAGTGAGATGATGGGTTCTGGAGGGGATTATCTTCGAGTTTTCCGCCGCGCAAAATTAATACGAGATAGAAGGAACTGGACGGAGAGGATGGAGGATATACCTTCCCTCTTTTTTTTTTTTTTTGAAATATCGGTAACGTAAACTTTGCGAGTATGACGCGAATACGAGATATTCTCCTCACACTATATCCATGGCTACGTCAAAACTGTCTTTTTTTAGGGAGAAAAAGTTATGACGTGGGTTTTGCTTGCCATTCGGTAATTGATGTTAGTATATTGAAATTGTTGTGCGCATTAATTTATCACCAAAGACCAATTTACCTTGACTTTGTAGTATTTTGAAAGTAATGTTAAATAATGTTTCCTTTCTATTTTCGAAAGCAAGCAAAACTGTGCCATATTCTCTTGATTTACGCCAGACACACTATTGCAGTGAAAGATAACGTGAAAAATGTGTCACCTCTACTGCAAGCAATTAACGTACAGAAGAATTCCAAATTCAATACTTTATGGCAGCTTTTATGAAAAACTGCATAAGCGAGGAATAAGTAGTTCATTGCTTTTAAGAGCTAATTTAACTAACAAAGCTATCCATTTTTAAGTTCTCAGTCAACTTTAGTACTTAATACCGGAGACATTATGTAAATTCTATCTGAACTATTTCAACCGCATAAGCGAATAAATTTTATCATAAGCTGTGCCGTTTATGTTGTTAATGTGTTTGATAAATTCCGTGGTCAGTATTTATGTATAAGTGGTACATATTTTTATAATTTAATTAAACCTGTTATAGCTATTATATATATATATATATACCTAGTTTAAAATATATAATGATCTCAAAAACAAAATTTATTGTTTAAAAGCTGTAAATAAAATGACACCAAAAATAGTATCTCGAAATTACGAATAGCTATACATCTTCGGAAATAATTTTCTGCCGTTAACGTACATCTCAAAATGGTCAAGTATCTATATCAAAAGTTAAAAGATAATTAACATAAAACAACTGGTGACAAATTATGTATTTAAGACGTTACATAAAAATTAAATGAAAGACAACGAAATTTCGGAGCGAAAAAAAAAATATTCCGGAAGATTAAAGTTTAGCTCCGCCACCTCATAGGGAACGGAAAAAAAATTTTTTTCAGCGTGGTCGCGTTTTCCTCTAATTGTGTCCAATCTTAGACATCGCAGGAAGAGCTTCCTAGATCCCGCGGGGGGATTATATCTTTTCCGCCAATTCCCGACGACGGCTTTTTTTTATAATAAAAACCAATTCGCTGGTATCCCGAAAGCACTCTTTTTTGTAATGTTTCCGCCGATTCCCAGCAGGGGAAAAAGGTCCGGGATTAATTCGTAGGACCTTTTCACCCCCTTTCTCTCTCTCTATCTATCTCTCCCGATCCATGCCTTTTTGCGAAAAGGGGAAAAGAGATTTAAGAGCCCGTTTAAAAAAAAAGATAGACTTGCTTCAACGTTCCATCGGATCAATGGACATACGGGGACTTCCCTCCCCCCCCCCTCTCTTTCTTCTTTTATTGTGAGATTTAGGTATTCCTCGGATTATAACCGAGCGTTGAAAAGGTCAGAATTAGTGAGAGACAATGGGTTTTGATGACGCCCTACCTCTTCCTACATCGCCCTTCCTCTTTATCTCTGTATCTCTTCATTCCTTTCCTCTCCTCCTCTCCTCTCTCTCTCTTCATCATCCCTAAATAAAGTCGTTTGTCTGTCTGTCTGTCTCTCCCCCTCCTTCCTTATGCGTTCATTTCTCTTTCCTTCTCTATGCCCACTTCCATCTTTCTCCTCCTCTTCTCCTTTACTCCATTTTCCTACCTTTCCCTTTCTATACGTCCCTCTCTTTAAACCTGTGTTTATCTCCATATCTCCCTCAAAACCTTTCTCCCCAGCCCCCCTCTTTCCAACCTTTCTCCCTCTTTCCAACCTTTCTCCCTCTTGCCATCCTTTCTCCACTTTTCTTCCCCTACCTCCTCCCTCCATCTCTACTCCTCTCCCTATCTCTTCTTATTTCCATTATCATACTTTCTCTCCCTTCCTTCCTCTATGCCCGCTTCCGTCTCTCCTATTTTTTTTTTCCTTTTTAGGCGCGTTTCGCATACAGCGTGAGCGCCTATTATCGTCGGTCGGTCCGTCCGTCCGTCTGTCCGTCCGTCCATCCGTCTGTCCGTCCCTCCGTCTGTCCGTCCGTCCGTCTGTTCGTCCGTCCGTCTGTTCGTCCGTCCGTCTGTCCGTCCGTCCGTCCGCATGTTCGTTCTCGGCTTCTACAGAACGGATTTTCATGAAATGTGATATTAAGGATTTTCAATCAAATATAATATGAAAATCGCAAAAATGAATCACGTACGCCAATCAGGGGTACCACTTTACTAGGGACAAAAAATTAAATTTTCGTCATATCTCGTAAAGTATTGCTCATATCAAAATATATTTCAAATAAAAGTTGTAGAAATGGTAACGTAGAGTATTTCCTTTCCTATACATTTTTATCGTAGGAGTATACGTTATCGAGAGAATCAAACAAGAAAGTCTTATATCGAGTTGAACTTAGAAAATTTCTTGCATGGTTACTTCATTGTTGCTAACATAAACAATCTCCCAAACAAACGTTTAATCCCCTTACGTGTGCATGTAATATTAATAAATAGGAAGAAAATGGATTATTTATGATGAAGAAAAGAACTTTAAAACGCTATTTCCCTTACGTACAGGTATATAATTGCTTTCTAATACTCCTTTGCATTTGTGATACGTTGTACACTTTCCTAACTTGTTTTGGCCTACATCTGCCTCTCTCAATCCCTTTGCCTCCTCTTTCTCTATCTCTCTATCCTCTCTTCCTCCTCTCTCTTTCTCATTTTCTCACACCTTTTCTTCTTCTGCACCTCTTTCCCCATTTCCTTCCCTATCCTCTCCGTATAATTACCTATACATTCGGCTCATCGCCTCTATTACTCATCTCCCGCTTCCTATCTCTCATTTTCACTCCATGCGTTCGTCGTCGGTTGAGCTGAAAAAAAAAGGAAACCAATCGAAAGCTTCCGTCATTTAAAAAAAATGTTTTTATTCGGTTTTATTCACAATTTTCACACGATCGACGTATTCCCACTGCTGCCAGCGGAGCAAACAAAGAGAGTTCGGCGACGCGGATACGCATCCGGTATCGTTTCGCTCTCGGATATTACGTCCCATACACGCGGCCCGCGCGGAGATTTTATGAATCCCGTCGAGTTAGTTACTTTTTGTTACGATGCCTAACCAGACTAAAATTTATTTCCCGTGAAATATTTCATGTAAAGCTTTTCGAATAATTTAAGGAGTTTAAAAAAATGTATCAGATCTACACGTCCAAAATATCCGCAGTTTTCTACAGAAGGGTGTTCTTGAAATTGAAATGCGGCCCGCGGACTCAGCGCGGGTCCATAATGTGGTCCGCAGTTGATTCTTGAGACATAGGATCCGGAAGCAATAAAAAAAATCGTAAGCCACGCTGTTGGATTTTTCGCGAAATCACGTAATCCTAATGGCACTAGAATTAAGTACGGACTATATAGATGTAGAGTGGGGGAGAATTTTCCAGATATTTCCTATAGTATTGGACTTCCGTTTCTGGAATTTCGCAAAGAATAAAAATAGAGGAATTTTGCATGGGTGTGTTCAGTTCCTTGCTGAAATTGGTGACGGAAAAATAGTAAAATTTAAATTAAAAGTAAAAAGTGATAAACTATAATATAGTGTAACGTCTGTATGAACGTATATTCTATGTGATTGTAAAGTAAATATAGGAGTGTTGGCGGAACAAGTGTCGGTTAAGATTAGTAAGTTTGCAGTGATAAATAATTGATGAAGTGATAGTCGAGAAAAATGTGCATGCTCCATTAAACAAAATTTTGAATGTAGTGGAAAAAGAGCAACATGAAAGGGCAGAAAGGGAAAATCGGCTTGTTCCAAAGGTTGATAAAGTGTTCAAAATTATCTAAATAGAATTTGAATTTCAAAAAAATCCTTAGTTTTTTATGTACCCGTCAACTTTGACTGATAACATCCTAGCTTATAACTAATACCTCATTCCCACACGACCGGAAACATTCCGTGTCGTTTAGAGCCAAGTTCTCGCAAATAACGATAAATGCAAGTATGATTTGGTTTGAAAATTTATCCTAAGATAGCCAAGAAAGGAACCGTTACTTATAACGCGGAACGGAGATTGTGAAATTAAAGAATTTTCGAACTTCGTCGCACCCCCGGATACACTGAATCAAATTAGTTTTCTGTACTTAATTTTAAAAAAATAAGAAAAATGACACGTGCTGCCCAAGAAATATTGAGCATGTTTTGAAATTCCTAGCGGATTTTACTCATTGGGCAAAAAGTTGTCTCAAAAACACGAGCAGAATTTATAATTTTTCGTTTCCCGGAGGGAGCTAATTATATAAATATTTTTGCTTTCAAATATATTTTAGCCGAACAAATAATATTCATCACCGTCCAAAGTGTTTTTTATTCTTCTTTTCATGCTATATACATACACAACAACTCCGCCCCACTAAAAATGCCATTTTTCCGCACACTCCTTTTCAAACTTCAAACATTTTCGTATACATTTTTTTGATACAATACTTTAATTAAAATTGGGTATCTCGTATTCGCCTGACCGCCTTTAATCCTTCTTTGTATTTCAGGAGCACTTGCTCATTTAATTTTTCCGACACCTTTTACAGCGGCACAAAACCTTTGCTTTTCTGTCTCATATAGAAAATTATTATTTCCCATTTCAAACGTTTTGCAAAAGGAACAGTGGAAAACGCATTTAAATTGCGCTCAGAGACAGAGAGAGGAAAAAGGAAGGACAAAAGGCAAGTTAATTCGCCGTGAGAACGCTCCACGCAAGTTAAACCTCCGGCGACACATGAGAGATACCGCACATGAATGAACGGCACGGGGAAGGAGATATCACACGCGCAGTGGTTTTCACGCGAGGCGAATTCGCTCGGCGCCGCAAAAGTACGAAAAAAATGAATGCCGTTTGATTTCGATTAATATCGTCGCTTGTTTGGAAAAATTCTGTGACCAAATACGAAAAAACACGCTTTTTCATGTACATATTCATCAGTTAAAACACTAGAAAATTGTCAAGCCCAGCTGTTGGTGAGACGCACCATATCTGATGATAAACATTTCCGGATTTTGTATATCTAACCCATTACAAAGAACATCGGCGAAAAATGTTCTTGCCAAGAAATGAGAATTATATAAAAGGTCGCCGATAAAAGAAGCTTATGAAACGTATCATCTACGAAAAAAAATACGACATGAACCGATTTAAAACGTGAATAAACCACTCCCCCGGTATCCGCGACGGATGCGTTCCGCAAAAACGTCGCAGATAGAGAATTCGCGGATACTGGGCCTTATGTTTACATTATAACTGTAGGGATAGGTCCTTGTCCTCGATGAACCTTACAAAAGAAGTAATATAAACAAATTTTATGCGCTATTTACGCCTATTTCTAGTAGTAATAATAGACAATATCAACTATAAGAGGTTGAAGAATATTCCATTACGTACATTCGTTCCGGTTTGACTCAAGTCCAAGTTGGATTTTGAGAAGTTTCCCTCACTTCCCATTGTAAACAATATTTCGTCACCGTGTAAAGGAAGACCTCGTCTTTCGCGGGGGTTACGTTCCTGAAAACACCGCGAAAGACGAAATCGCGAAAGAGAAGTAATTAAGGCAATGGGAAATACAGGGTTCGGTATCCATCCCAGCTAGAATGGAGACGGATAATGAAGGGGAGCTATATACAAGAAAAAATAACACGACAAAATATCAGAAAATAAAATCTTATTTAAATTCCATAGTAGAATAGAGAAAATTAATGGCGGTTGTCTAGATTGCAGGACCTAATATCCCAATTACGGCAGACCTCGTCTTTCTCGGGGGTTACTTTCCTGAAAAACTCTGCGAAAGACAAAGCCACGAATGACAAGTAATTAAAGCAATGTAAATTACACGGTTAGGTTCCCTTCCCAGCATGGCCGGATTAAGAGGGCCATGGGCCCCACGCACAACACGTTTAAGGCCCCACCCAAATCGTAAAATTTTAACTAGTTACTGATTATTACAGGCTTTGTGATATGTGCGGCAACACTTGGAAATTATTTCGGCGAGACAAAATGAGATTGGGTCGGCCCACTGTTGGCCTCCTTGTACTCTGGGCCCAACGCACTTGCGTCTTTTGCGTACAGCTTAATCCGGCCCTGCTTCCCAGCAAGAACGAGCCATAGCATGATTTTTTGTGCTATAATGGCGACCTCATGACAGACAGAGACGAAAAATATATGACATTTAAAAGAATAAGTATAAAAATACAAAAGAAGGCGAATAAAGTGAAAGAGAATAAATGCTATTTAATTTCCGAAGTAGAATCCGAAAAATTACCGACTGTTGCTTAATTACTCGCGAAACTAAAACGGAAAGCATCGGCGCAAAGATACAATCAAATAGATCGTTTAAAGGAGAGACATATGAGGATCCTCATAAATAAGTAAAAAAAAAGGAATAATAGGTGGGTTAAATTTGAAAAATAATTGTTGACATCTCTGAGCAATCTGTAGGTTTCACCACGAAAACACATTGATGTGCCACTTAGAGGATTCGTTGCTCCTAAAATCACCAATATTAAATTATGCGTAATACGCAAAGCTTAAGTGTTCGAACTACGTCAAACCTGAGAAAATAACCCAATGATCCTAAATAGTAAGGGTAAAGAGTTGAGGATTGAGTCTTTCCCCTCGGGACTTCCCTGTCGTCAAAAAGAAAGAATGCTCCTGAACGGTAATACCAGCTTATATTTTGCAACTTTTCACGTGTGAAGAGGCACAAAACTGTGAGAGGATTACATCCTAAAAATATTTAAATGTATATATAAGACGTGTATCTATTTTTTAATTGTACACACACACGCACGCACGCACGCACACACACACAAACACACACATATTAATTAATGTAATATATATATTACATTAATGAACTTATGTAAATATTTTTACATATTAGAATAACACAACAATAATCAGGCGTGACTATGAGAGAAAATGTGAATAAAATTTCGGGTAGCCTTTTCCGTGAATTTTTCCGCGAAAGAGCGAAAAACGAGACCACGAAAGACAAAGCTGGTCACAAATTCGGATTGCAAAACATGTTCGATTTATCAATTCTTGCATGGGAAATCAGTCAATAACATAAGCGCTTGCCTAATACTGGCAAAAATAAGCGGTTTATGTAAATTTACGATTTTTTCAAGGAGTTGATAAACTCTCAGCATCAGTTATTACAGCAAAATTTAACAAAATATAGCAGAGAAGCAATGTTGGATGTGGAGGCTTCTTCCGGAGCAATAGCCAATATACATTCAGCTTTTTCTTTCATCATGTGGGTCTTTGGGTAAATGATATTGTAACATAAATTAGAATTTCTATCTGAAAGACGCTACAATTAAATGAAAAATTAAACTATAACGAAAGTCATACATACAACCTAAGTATAACGAATGGCGTTTATAAAGCCGTATACTGCGAAACATTCGTCATTTTAAGCCTTCAGATTCATTTTTTTTAAATTCAATCTTAGCGAATGTGCAATGGGCTGAGTTTCAGTTTTAGCATTTGCATCAACAAACACAAAAAAAAACGCTTTATAACAGGCGGTTTCTTTAAACTTAACGCCGTAAAAGCTAGAAAAAATGCACACAGATATATACATAAACAATAAATAAAGTAAAACTTTACTCGCATTAATTCAGTGATCTTCCACTTTACACAGCTCATTAAGACAATGCGGAAGATTACTCCGAACAAACGAAGAATTATTGAACCGTAAAACGTTTCCCTTGATACGCAAAAAAAAGGCGCTCATTTCGAACGCAATGCGTCCTTTTGATGACGCAGTGCGACGTTTCATATCTTTCCGTAGGAGGATATTGCGCGATTAATAAATCCGCGTTGATATCAACAGTTTCCTTTTTACGTAAACTGAGCCTGTTTTGGCGCCTTTTTTTTCCCCACATTCGTGCGTTTCGACTTTTAACTGACGAGGAAAATGTTACATTCGAATGTCATGAAATTCTCAGTCGCGGAGTTTTGAGTGAAATATAAACCTCCCTATCTCAGGCCATATTTTATCCCTCTCTCTTCCCACTGAAAAATTCAAACTGGAAAACTGCATACATATACTATGTCTCAACGTGTTTCAGAATTGAAGGGGAAAAAAACGATCGCGAAGAAAGCTGAAAGAGACGCGAAAACCTCCCAACAGATGCCGCCAAGCCGCCCTTCCGAATCACGCGAGGTTTTTGCGACGCAATAGGTTGCGATCCATTCACGAATGGCTCCAGTCACGCGGATCAAACGAAAAGGTATACTCGCGGAGCCTAAGATGAACATAATAACGGGAGACGACGAAGAATGGACGTGTGTTTCAATACGAATAGAATGCTTAAAATATCGGGAGGCTTGCTCGAAGAGCTATTATATTAATCTTATATTAGACTCTGCACATGCAGACCGTTAATTGAATTTCCGCATTTGCATTAAACGCTTAATGTTTACATAGTAACGCAGTATCGGTACTTTTTTTATATGGACCGAGTTTCATTGCTATAAAGTGCAGTAGTATTCATCGAAGTTTGATTTAGATATCGGCAAGTCTAATATTTTATTTTGATTTGTTTAGAATAAAAGTAGTAATATTTTGTGGTAATTGCTTTGTAATCCTCACTTTAACATATCGCCCGTATTATTACGCAAAGCCAACTTTATACAGATACACAAACCTGGCCTTTTATATTTATTTTAATATTTGACTGATTAAATAAAATTATTAAAAATAAATTATTGGTCTTTTTTCCGCCACGAGAGAAAGGAAGTGAGAAGGGGAGGGAGAGAAAGAAGTAGGTAGAGTAGGGGCGAGAGAGTGACGGGAGAGAAAATTAACCAAAGCGAGATTTCGCAACACCTTTGTTTTCAAAATGTTCAATTAATTACATAAGATTTTTAAAATGAGAAAACCGCCGTTTGCATAGCGCGTCATTCAAATGAAAATGAGCAATAAAACAATTTCAGAGTCCAGGAAAGATTTTGATAGAGCGGAAGACAATAAAAGAAGCGCCTAACCAACTCTGTATATGCATTATCCGAATTTATGCCCACTCAATACATTTTTATTTAATGTGTAACGTGCAAATAAACCAAATCACTCCCAGTAATTTTTGACGGGCACTTGTACTAGTATATATATATATACTTATATATATATATGTGTGTGTGTGTGTGTGTGTGTGTGTATGTATATGTATATATACACACACACATATAAGAAAAATTATTACAATTATTATTTACGATGAAACAAAAACCACATTCGGTAGTTAATATTGAAGAAAGTGGGAAGGAGGCAAGAAATAAAAAAGGAATAAGTAAAGGATGTTCATTGACACGGATGATCTTCAATGCGTAGTACATAGAGAATACAACGTATGAAGTAAAAGAAAACATGAATGATAGATTGGGAATATTAATTGAAAAAATTAACAAGCGACGCTTCGCTGACTACATAGTAAAGTAGCAGAGAATGAAGAGTATATCTACAGAGTATCCTAGAGGAAATGAAGAGAGCACTGAGAGAAAAGTACAACATGAAGCTGATTGTAAGGGTAGACAAATATTATGATACGTGGAAGAGAAAAGGAAGGAAAGATGATCATACAAGTAGGAAATGAAGAACTAACGGAAGAGAAACTCAGTTATTTGGGGAGTAAGATAACGAGTGATGAAATACGCAAAATTGAGACAGTAAACAGCAAAAATGAACTACTAACAGCTGAAGATGTTAGCGGAGAAAGGAATAAAAAAATGCCAAAAAATTCATATGGAATATTGCACAGTATGGTAGTAAAACTTGAATAATATCGGCAGCGGAGAAGAGGAGATTTGAGGCATTTGAGATGTGGTACTACAGAAGAATGATGAAGATTAAATTGACGGAAACGATAACGAATGAAGAAGCACTGATAAAAGTAAATGAGGAAAGATGTATACAGAAAAGTAAATAGGGAAAGAAGTATATAGAAAAGTAAATGAGGATAGAAGTATATAGAAAAGTTTACAAAGGAGAACGGATACGTTATTGGGACATAACTTAAGACATGAGTGGTTACTGAGGGCCACAACAGAAGGGAAAAACAGGTGAGCGGATTATAAA
Organism: Uropetala carovei; assembly: GCA_036926305.1. Taxonomy (NCBI): domain Eukaryota; kingdom Metazoa; phylum Arthropoda; class Insecta; order Odonata; family Petaluridae; genus Uropetala; species Uropetala carovei. Next base: position 17,448,958 of record JAXCHB010000033.1, on the reverse strand, counting down.
GGACATGGCTGATAGAAATTACAAGGAAACCTAGAAATTAACAGAAAAGAGGATGGTATTAAAAGCCTCATCAAACCAATCTGAGAATTAACAACCATTGAATGAATTTCCGTCCGAACCCACGGAACAAAAAGAGCGGATGCGAGTAAATCTTCCAAGTTTTGATCGGGTGACAGAAAATCGACGTCACCGTACACATGAAGGGCAATAACTTATCGTAAGGGACATACAGGCTCTCGCACGTAAAGCATTCCCACGCATGGTCGTCTCTTGCGGTTTCGATAGACGCGATTTCCACTCTCCGTACGTCAATAATAAAAAAAAAGAAACACACACGCCTTTTTTTTTCCTCCTCGCCCAAAAACCATTGATACGTTTTTCAGGTCGTCCATCTCGCCCTGTATCGGTTTAACGCTACGGCCGCACCAGAAACGGAAGGAAATGTGATTAAAATGAAGAAGGGTGGTAAACGAATTTGAACAGGCGACCAAGCGAGACCGTCTGACTAACCGTGGTGACGCTCATGCTACGGCCACCCCGTGCCCGGGGAAATCACCGCAGTCAAGATCGTCTATTGCACGTTCTTCCTCCCACTCTCCTTCCCCCTTCTCTCCAAAAACACACACGTTCCCATGGAAACTTCATTCCAATTTTTTTCCGTGTGTGCCGCGAGAATTCGTTTTCACGCTCGGACGAAGCCATTTCGTATTTCGCTATTACTTCTCGACGAAAGTATAGCGGCGTTTATTAACTTCAGATTCGATAATCTGGTACATAACCAACGAGTTTTAACCTTATAACACGCAAAGAAACGTATACTATGCGTTCCATCTTTATTTGGTTTTGATGATGCATGTTATTAGTTAACTTTTTGGGATACTCTTTTCAATATTAATGTGGTCAAATGAAAAGATTCCAAAGAAAATTAGGAAGATGTCAACATGAAATTTTTTTTCTGAAAGTAGTTCCAACAAAACACACCTTGGTACTGCAAAGAGTCTACATAGAACCATTTAAATCCGAAAATTTATTCCTATTATTTGTAATGGAAGACGAAATAAATGTATTGAGTAATGACTAGCTGGTAACGATATTGACGCAACTCGTGATCCACATATAATCTTATACTGAAATGTCATTAAATATCATCCCAACTCATTTATAAATAGCTTCTACCAAGATGAAAAAACTGTTAGACGACGTAGTTCATCAGTATACGTTTTGAAGGCGACGAGTGCGACATCTGTCCAGCAAAGATTTAAGTATTCAGCATATCACTGGTTACTCAATACGAATGTACATTTCCAATAACAAGCATAAACTAAACGGTTTAACAGAGAACTATCGAGCTAGTCTTGTGGCTAAAAAAGGAAAGAAAAAGCGCTTGAAAAATACTTGCCTCGTCTCGGAGTAACCCTTACAATACTATAAAACATCAGAAAAAGGTTTCGGTTACAAGGTAAACCGTCTTCAGTAAAAAGTCATCGATTAAAACTTCTAAAACTACTGATAAGAATCACTTTTCGGTGAATTACCGCTCTGTAGCCGAAATACGCGTTACCTTGTTGAGGATACTGGAGATACCCGAGGAAAGTATTTTTTTAAGCGCCTGTTCTTGAATCACAAAAAAACGAAACTTCGCTTAACGACCCTTCCTTTTAAAATATTACCAGAAAAATTTCCTTTGTGACAAACTACATCTGGTTGTAAACAATAATAATAATAATACGCTGCAACACTTTAACAATTTAAAAATTAAGTGCATACCATGAAATTTAGAATGAGAAACCACCGAACAGTAACATTCGCGTTACGACATTTCGATCAAAGTCTCCTTTTCGAGAAGCCTAACCCTGTCGTTAATAGCGAGCTATACTTTTAGATAAACGCGCTGGTAAAGCTCTTACGAAAATAACAATCACGATAACTTAGTACACATTAATCGGAGTGAGAATAGAAAGAAGGAAATGTGACGAGCTCACCGCGTTTTTTTTTATCAGCAGGAAAGGCGCGAATTGCCGTGGAAAGAGAGCGAGGGAATGATAGAAGCGGAAAAAATTCACGCTCTGACCAGAAATAAAAGCCGATAGAGGACTCTCTTAGGCCTCCACCACCTCCCTCTTTTCACCTCCCCTCTGGAAAATAATGCCCACGTCTTCGGGATCCATCCTCCCTCTCTCCGGTACACTTCAAGGCAACCCACACCATCATCGCGTCAAACCCTATAGGGACCTTATAGGATAGAGAGCGAATCCTGATTTCCCAAAGGGTTAGCTAATGGGTTATTCCGTCCTACACTTGCTTCATGCCCTGTCTCCTCCCTCCCTTCCGCTTCACCTACATCTCCCTCCCTCCGTCACCACTTTTCTACCTTCACTTCGCGCCTTACTACATTCTCCCTGTATATACGTACATATATATGTTAGTGTGTATAGATATATAAGGCGCAACAAAAGTCCACTCGCTCTCACAGAAAAATCTGATATTACAGAATAAAATGATTACATAGTTTTAATTATATATTACAGATTAATACAATAATATTACCAATTAACACAGTGCATGCTCAAATTGCATTTCACTCAACCATTGACATATCTACACACGCCGTTCTAAGTAATCTTGCGTTGTTTCCAAGCTAATTTATTTGCACCGATCAGTAATTTCAACCGCTGGAATGTTTGAGGCATTCACTAAAAACTACAAAATTTATGTAATACGTAAAAACTCATTACTATCAGAAAATAAAATAATAACCATTTTTTAAAATCTTTTGTCTCGGTTACATGTTACTTTCATGTGAGAATGGACTTCTGTTTCACCGTGTGTGTGATTGTATATTTATATACATAAAATAATATCAGCTGATGTCGCTTTTAATATCTATTTCCCCTCTCTCATCCCTCGTTTCACTTCATTTCTCCTTTCGTCAAATGTTATATCCCATCGCCATGTCTACTCATACTCCATCATCTTCCTTCGTCAAATCTAGAGGGATAGGACGCAGTATACCTAGTTTTAATTGAGATTAATGACGCAATACTTGGTTCTTGTAGGTTTAATTAACGGAATTTAACGCATGATTTTTTCACGAGAACTGAGAAATTTTAAGAGACCTTTTGCAACGACGTAAATCATAAAATTACGCCGTTATTTTTTTTACCCTCTTTAGTAAGTTTTTCATTCGCTGTAGATTACGGCTTACAGGATAGCAAAGGCGCCTGTTGTTGTAACCGCAGTTTTCTATATGCCATTCCCTTCTCTTCCTTTTTATCACGTATCAGTTTATTATACCTTACTCATTACCATATACCTTCCGCTTTCTTAATTTCGCTTTTATACGACTTTTCTCTTCGCCCCGCGCATTGCACATCATCACTTTCCAGCAGGTGTTTTGGCTCCTTTTGTTCTTTCACTTTATCTCACGTTCGCTCTTGCTCATTACGCTAGCGTTATAAATATTCAGGGCACCACTCTCCTCAAATTTATACTTTCCTCCTTAAAACCACCTCATTTCCTTAAAAAGAAAAACGTCGTCTTATACCCCAAATCTCTTTACCTATCTTCAGATATTCTTTCTCATCTAACATTCATAAGACGTATGCTTTATAATATTTTTCAAATGTAATTTACGAAACGTTATATTATTATATTTATCTCAGCTTTCTTAATGCTATATTTGTATTCTGGGAACGAATTTGAATGTTTAATTTTTATAAGAATGAAGATATGAAACCAGATCTTAATTACTGGTTCTACCATAAAGTGTACTTGTACCGTCAACCCAAAAAGTAAATCTTTAATCTCTTAGTCTACTACTTTTGTTTATTTTCACTTCGTAGTTGCATAATTTATTCATTTTCCCACGCCCCTACAGTCTTAATTTTCTATAAAAAACAATACTTAAATATAATTACCAAAGTCAACACTGGATTTTAATATTAGCACGATCAATTACTATTGTTTCATATCATATCATGACAATTATTTCTCATTAAAAATAAGTCTGTTCTTTTCCTGGTCTATATGTGCTAATAATAATTTAGGCAAAGTCGAACAACGTTAATTTATTCTACTACTATTCAGTAAAAGTGTAAAGTAGTGACCGAAGGTATCATTCATTCGAAATATAAATCTATAGTTAAATCGGGAGGGCTATACAATTTTTGTTCCATCTAGTGACGCATCCAGGAGGGTTTTGAGGGTCAAACCCCCCTATGTGCCAAGGTTATTTTATAACTCTGATTAAGTTTCCGTTCCATGATAATATTTCTTTAATTAATTATTTAAAACGGAAATCAATATTTAATTATATCTAATATTACAATTACACGTTTACCACTTCAATTATGCGTGCGCCAAAGTTTTCCCATGCAAACGGTGCGGTCGGAGGCCGTTCTTATCAAATCGGCGGACTAAGAACTAACGACTTAATGTGCTTTCACTTTTAATTTTTTCAGTCTCTTTGGGTGTCCACGTCGATTGACTCCTTTAAAATTTCAGTATGAATTTTAAAACCCCCTTTACCAATTTAGATATACGCCACTGGTCCTATATTTACCTTGAGTTAGAATTTATCAGGTAAAGAAAATACTTAGAGGATTTTTTTTTATTAGCCTATGTAACCACGCTCTCTTCCTAAATAACACTCCATGTTGATAGTCGCTTGACGCAATGGTCACCGATCCTGCTCACACTGAAGTTTAAAAACTCTAAATGAATCCAAGTACTACAGCAACAATAACGACACAATAATAATTTGTATGCGCAGCAAATTTTATGTTTGAAATTTTGCATACTCCTGCAGATACGTATTTTCAGCACAATTGAGAATATTTACGAATTATAAGTATATGTCTGTGTATTTACATGTGAATAATTACACGAACAAAGAAAATGGGCGTCCGTCTCTACAAATGCCATAATACTCTCCTATTCTATTTCTACATTTCTCCTACATCCGATTCCGTTTGCGCCTCCCCAGTCCGTCGTAACTCTATACCGTTTTCATTTCGCGTCCGTTTTTATCACCGAGGAGATTTTCCTTTTCCTTTCGAAATATTTGAAAGACTTAAAAAAAAATCTTGTTCTTTTTTTCATTTTTACGAGTGAGGGACAGAGAGAAGGAGAGAGGCGCTTGGGAGCTGGTGTGAAAGACCCTCTTTTTATAAGTAGCAAAATCGCTGACTTGGCGGAAGATTATACCAACGTTTCCAGACGTACCAAGCAAGCCATCCGTAACGTCCTCCTTCCTTTTTTTCTCGACGATTTGTAGACAATTTCTAAGGAGGAAGTTGCTGAGAGAAGCAATTCTCTATAGATTTCATTTTTCCTTCTTTCGGAATCTGGTCGAATAACAATTTTCGTTATCGTTCACTTAAAATTCAGAGCGGAAACGATATGAATTTAAAACGGATCGTAATTAGGAAAAATTAGAATCTTGATCCAATATAACTGTACTTAACACATCTAATTTTATGTCCTTCATGTTAACAAAGTTTTCGTACTGAGAAACTCACGGATAATAGCTTCCAACGACCTGTAGCTAATAAATTATGCAAACTGGTAAATTGTTTTTAGGATCTGCCCTCGGCTAATAACAACTGATGACGGCTCCATTTAAGCCGGAAGGCTCATCTGGTTTAACTTGACTTTTTTATGGATTGTGGGGAGAAATACCTTTGCCAATTCCATTTCAGCCATTCCTTGATCCCAATAATACTCCGCTAGCTAACCCTATATTTCCATCGTTTTTATCCTACACAAATCTCCGCCTACGTATTTTACCCGTACCATTTATCCGCTGCAGAATCTCGCAAAATACACGCAGGAAAGAAAGAGAGAAAGGGTGAGAGGCGACGAAATAAAAGAAACGCGAACTATAAACGCATAAACAGATGGGAAATATTCCGTTTCCCCAAAACGTGTGAGACCGAAACGGATCGCGTATAAGAAAGGTATCGTAGGATGTCTATAGTTTATGTTCAGATGTTCTCCGCTGCGGGGGCGACTCACCGAAGAAGGTCGGTCCCTTTGATCCCCCAAAAACACTTCGCGAAGCGCATCTGTCTTCCCACGATCACACGGTTCTCTCTCTTTCTCTATCGCACACACACACACACACCTTTCTTCCCTCTTTCACTCGGAGCTCGTTCGTCTTTTATTTTTTTTTTTAAATGTTTTCCGCGTTCGGAACGCTCCCTTCCTCGCTTCTCCAACCTTCCTACTTGTACAATGGCGACGAAATTAGATTCCGCGCGAGGCGGGAAAAACGGAAGAAGGCGTGCATAGAAATGAAAAAAAAAGTGAGGCGCTGGAAATCGTCCGTCACACGGCACTCTCACACGGTCCCGCGGCAAAGAACATTTGAGCTTTCGGAGAAGAACGACGAAGAGAAATAAAGGCCGATACAGCGTACTCTCGTAAAAAAAAGGCGGGATTTCTGAGAATTCCCACCTTCCCTCCCTACAAATTTTCTACCCCAAAATGTTGAGTCTGCGACAGATTTCCAAGGCGTGAGTTACGCGATGACTATTTATGCGTTTTTTTCATCTCTCTTTATGGCGCATGCCCGTTACAGGTCGAATTAATTTTAGCTATTTACACTCTGTCTTTATTCATGTTTTTGTTAATTTGATGATGAAAGTTTTGTTTAAATTTGTTGAATTGTGAACCTATTGTGGTAAAACAGATTCAGAAGAAATAGAACATTCATGTTAAAAAACCGTGATATATAGTGAGTCGACTCCAAGATGCACAGAATAAGCGTGATAACAGGGTCATGAGTGAAAACAAGTATTATCCATCCGAACATTAATTATGCAATATACTGATGTACCTTTGAAAGTTTTCCGAATGCCGTTCAAAATTGCTACCGCAAAAATAAAATGGTATATGGATAGTTTGGTCGTTATTACCACTATAACGAAGAAGGAATTTTTTAATACCCGTTAATTTATATCGTTTATCTTCAAATGGTGTTATCATTTGGCCGTCAAGAAGAACATTTTTCGCAAAATTATCTCCCTTTCATAAATCGAGCTGTGAAACCTGGATCAGCTATATATCGTATATCGATACACTGGGGCCAAGGACGATGAATCGAGTCAATTTTTTTTTCAATAAAACAAAATAAATCAAAACATGAGAATTGATGTTGGTTTCAAGCTTGTTTGTTAATTGATACGCAAAAGGTAATGTTTATTTTTTTTTTGAGGAAACGAAGAGGATTTATGACGAGTGCAAAATTGCAACTCAAAAACGGGCTTTACAAAGAAAAAATTATGATGGCGCCCATTAGTTTTTTTTCATTGCCATTTGAGGCTGACTGCCTGATTCATTCATTACCTACTATTCGCCTCATTACTTATTGATATATTTAAAAAAAAACATCCAGTTCCAGCCTATCCTCATCAAGCGACGGAAAGAGAATCACAGATTCAGCGCGATATAAATAGCGAAATTAATGAATTAAACGTTTTTTTTATAGGCCAAAGTAATCCTCAGTAAAAACATAAGCCTCGCGGGATGATTTTCATTTCTTTTTTTTTATTCACCCGAGTCTCGAGGTTAAAAGACTAAAAGGTTTATGCAATATGCGAGAGGAAGCCTTTGATTAAACTTTGTATCACAGATTCATGGACCTCGGCCCCGCGTTTTTTTATGGCGCATAATTTATTCAAGCGCACGAGATCGATAAATTATAATCCTAGGAATTACTGAAGGATTTGGCAGAAATGGCAAATAAATATTGCACGCGCATCGCGTTTCTGATTTATATTCGTGCCGAAGAATCCCGAATGGCGTCATTTTTTATTCGGAGAAAACGGGTTTTTTCTTCCTCTCTCTCTGCCTATATTTTTTCTGTGACATTCAAGGAGATGAGTTTAAGATTTAAAATAAAAAAAGATTTATTTTTTCTTCCGGTAGGAACGGAAAATGAAAAAAAATGTAAAAATTTCGGATCCACTGCGGTGTTTCGTTTCATCATCCGCTCTACTTGTCATCATAATTGATCTAAGTCTTATGTTGAAAAAATTTGTTTAAATATTTCGTTGTGAACTTTTTACGCAGTATGTTACCTCTTAGATGATCTATTGACTAACATCAGGCTAATATTGTAAGACGAAAGTAATAGCTCTCAGCACATATAACAAATATTTAGAAAAGTTCAAATGTATAAAATATATCGCACATTAAACGAGATTACTGCTTGTATGACAGTGTACAATCACTGCTAAAAAAATATTCTCCTGATTATTTTCAATAAGGCGAAAATATTTCAATTGAATTTATCACGATGAGAGAATTTTTAAGTAAAATAAAATTTATGAGGGATAGAACAAATATTTGCATGTAGATAATAACGACCAGAAAAAAATTATGACAAATATTTAGAAAAGTAGAAATGTATGAAATATATCGCACATTAAACGAGATTACTGCTTGTATGACAGTGTACAATCACTGCTAAAAAAATATTCTCCTGATTATTTTCAATAAAGCGAAAATATTTCAATTGAATTTATCATGACGAGAGAATTTTTAAGTAAAATGAAAATTATGAAGGATAGAACAAATATTTGCATATAGATAATAACGACCAGAAAAGAAATTATGACTCTGTTTTAACTCTGATTTTAAGAGTAGAGAACGACGGAAAAGATAAACTGAAAGAAAATTTCCGAATATTAATTCAACTGACCTACTTCTATAACATTTCAACAAGCGAATAAAAACGGCGATTTCCTATATTTACTTCGTTAAAATCTCCGAGGGTTTCAAAATGTTTTTTTCTTCAGATCCTGCATACCGCAAAAACTTCAAACAATTATGTGTAAAATGATCAATATAATTCATAAAGAAAGAGAATTGAGTGGATTCTTTACTAAATTAACATTCAGTTCAATTTCAAAAACAGCTACAGAGGAACATTTTTTCAAATATCGAACACTAACTACAATGAACCACAATGAAATTATTTCTATCTATTGTAAGCAAACGAAATCGAACGAATATTGATTTCCACATCAGCCAAACTCAATTTGTTCATTCTTCCATAAATCTAACTGGAGACGCAATCGTTTCTAGCAGAATGTAATACGAAAATGATGAAAAAGTTACATGATGCTTTCCTCTATTTTTTAGTCCTTCGATAAGCTCGCAGAACTTCATGTAATGTATAATTTAGGTAAAAAAGACACACAGAACATTAGAAATTCATATTGGGACCAAAAAGCAAACATTAGAATCGGAAATGAGAAAACAGATTATTACAAAATTCAGAAATGGGTTAGACAGGGATGCACATCATCTGTAAGGTTGTTTAATATCTATCCGGAAGAAATTATCAACATAGACGATATTTGGCAAAGAAACAAACGGCCACTGCGTTAAACCTTCCAGACACCGTGCTTTTCATGGACAAGCGCAGTTCAACTGTTAAAACCAGCTTATACCAGAAGAATATTTTCAAAGCTTTAAATAAATTGCATTCATGCACGATATGTTTCCTTTTCTTTAAGTTATTAATGTAAAAATATTCTCGGCAAGAAAAACGCATGTTCAAGAGAATACAAATCTCTGGTATTTTAAGATGATATTATTAAACTAGGAATTTTTTACATTTTAAATTTTTGTTACACATGACGAATGCCTAGATGTTTAACCAATGTTCCCAAAGAAAATCGGATTTTGTTGATTGGGCTTCATAAATTTAAAAAGAATCGATAAATGCAGGGCCGGCCCGAGGTACCGGCGAACCGGGCGGCTGCCCGGGGCGTCAAAATCTTTAGGGCGCTATTCCGACCATCTATCTATGCATTACTTGCAAGTGAATAAATATTGGATACCGATTTATATCGCCGAATAGGCTGAAATCTTTATGGAATTCATTCTGTTTTTTCTTTATCTATAAATTAATGGATGAATAAATTAACATGTACTTCGTAATTATCTCAACAAACATTTACGGAGGGAAGGAGGGACCCTTGATTGCTGTCTCGCCCGGGGCGCCAAAATTCCTCGGACCGCCTCTGGATAAATGCCAAATTGGATTTTATGTAACACCCTGATTGATCTGCACAGCGATAAGTCGAAAGTTTTCTGATTCGGGGAACTTAAAGCAGGGGTTTCCAAACTTATCGATGTGACGAGCACCAAGTTGTATTCTAGAATATCTAGTGAGCACCAAGTTGTAACCTAGAACCTCAAGCGCGCACCACTATATTTATTTTAAAAAATATAAATGATCATGAATAAAATCAAACTAATATAAAAGTTATTCTTAATGATCTTGAATACGTTTAGAAAAAAATCAGCCTAGCAGATTAAATTATTGGTCCTAAGAAATGGAATATTAAGCACCGTAGAAGAGCAGCACAGTCAGGTGGTCAGAGGGCACCATTAGGCTTCCAAAGAGCATAGCCGAGATTGCGAGCACCAGGATGAGAACGCCTGCCCTAAAGCTTCGTTTACACGGTAAGAGTGGAACGCGATAGCAATTCTCGCAAGAATTTGCGACAGTTCACTATCGTGAGAGCGAGTGTTTACACATGTATATACTACGACTCAAGTGTGAGAGATCACGAAGAATAGTCATGGAATCTCAACGATTAAATCATGTTATGATTCGCGTTTTTGGGGAAATGATAGCTGTAAAAGCAAACGAAAGAAAGAGGAAAAGACTTTGTTCCCGTGCCAGCTCTTATGGATGATTTCATTTTTGTTACCTCTTGATTGTAAGTGCATCTAACATTTCTTATTTTTTTCGCAGCTCTTTTATATCAGAGAATCCCGAATGAAGTAATAAATCCTTTTTCTCGGCATCTCTTTCTTGCCGAATTTTATAGTCCTGGTGGATTTTGTCCATTAAGCAAGGAAAGTTTTGGTACGATTCTAAAACTGAAAGATATCAAAAGCAGAGATTTTCAAAAAAAAGAACAGCAACAGATACGAGAACCACCTACGTCCACCTGCAGCTATCAACTATCGTGTTGGCGTGATAGTCGTGTATAGACGGTGATAGTTGCCGCAATAGTTCGTATTACTCTCGCGAGAGTACTATCACGTATATAGCCAGGCGTGATGGTGCGATAGTTCTCTCACGGTAGGGTAGTAATGACTACACGATGGTAGTAGCGTGAGAGTTGCTATCATGAGAGCTACTCTCGCGTCGTACTCACACCGTGTAAACGAGGCTTAAAGTATAAACAAGTAATTCCTATTTTCAGTGAAGAACCCAAAAGTAAAGTAACCACCAATTAAAATTAGTAATTCCTAACGGATAATGACAGTATATGTTGATAGGGTTGCATAACAGTACTGCGGAGCCATTGTGGTTGCATAACTTCACGGGGTTTAATACACGTGATACCAGAATACGCACAACTAAATGTATCGAAAAACGCATTTTTTATAGCGCTTTCTTTAGAAAAATACTAGCACTGGATAGATTAATCAGTAGCGCTGATGAAAATTAATATTCTCTGTGGACCCAGTTACAATGATTACCTATTGTTGTTCCTGTTTTCCCTTATACACAACCGGGTATTTAGCATCACAAGCCGATTTGTTACGGCCTTGTTAACTTATGCGCTGATTGACTGCCGCGTTGTGGAATTAATAGGGCAACCGGAACGATCCATGCACCGTTTGTTTTAGGATCCATAGAATCCAATATCCCACGTACGGAAGAAGCACCGCACATTGCCTCCCCGAAATCCTCTACGCCACTGATTCCTCCTCTGCTCCAACATTCGCAATTTTCCTAATTAAAATACATTCCATGCCAGAAAGCAGAACGTCAATGAACGATATCACTAATCCTTCTGTTTATTTTCACATTTTTAGGCGCATTTCGCTAACGGCGTGAGCGCCTATTGTCGTCGGCTTGTTCGTCCGTCTGTCTGTCTGTCCGTCCGTCCGCATGTTCGTTCTCGGCTTCTACCGAAAGGATTTTCATGAAATTTGATATTAAGGACTTACTATCAAAGATAATAAGAAAACCTCAAACAAGAATCACGTAAGCCAATCAGGGGTACCACTTTACTGGTGAGAAAAAGATGAACTTTCCATCATATCTCGTAAAGTATGCTCATATCATAATATTTTTCAAATAAAACTTGTAGAACTAATAAAGAAAAGCGTTTATTTTCCTATACATTTTTATCGCAGGAGTAGCCGTTATTAAGAAAATCAAACCAGAATGTCTTAATTCGAGTTGAACTTTCTTGCATGGTTACTTCCTCTTTGTTACTAACATAAACAATCTCACAAACATACGTTTAATTTCCTTACGTGTGCATGCAATATTTTTAAATAGGAAGAAAATGGATTATTTATGATGAAGAAAATAACATTAAAACGCATTTCCCTGACGTACTGGTATATCATTTAATTCTAATACTCCATTGCACGAAACGAGCCCATTTGTGACACGTGTACACTTTCCAAACTTGTTTCATTCGGCGCTGAATTCCAAAAAACACAGTTCTGTCGATTTTTATCCGAGTTCGGAAGTAAAAAATTTAATTTTTCGTAATTTCCAGGAAAATCTAGGTCGGAAAGTATCGCTTATCCTTTATTCTCTAGAAAAACCTCATTCCCTACGAGTTTTTTTCCTTCCTATAAGCCTAGAAGTGAGTGAGTGAGAAACGTAGTATATAAAGAACCAAAAGTTTGTGTTTCTCGAGAAATCGCAAAATATTCGACAAGGAGGAGGATTTTTTCATCAGAATCATTTCGTCGCTCTTCGTAAGGCTTTCTATTTCCTCGCATGTTCGCCTTTATATCTGCTTATTATATCTGCTTTCGTCCTTGTTTTCATATACGCCAGATTTTTCCCTAGAATGGAAACGAAATGTTATTACTCCTGTATTTTCATGTCTCTGACGAGTAAGCTTTTCAAGAAATAAGAAACCTTTGAAAACATCTGACTCGTCGATGGAAAACGTAAAAATACAAACTGAAATAAATTAATTAAAAATTAATCTTCAAATGTCTAATGTTTCGATATATGAGGTGTTGCCTTATTGAAGAAACGAAGTAATCAATACGCCCGTTTGATGGAATTAATTATTTACACTTCTAACAACTTAGTTTAATGCTTACTGCTGACCACATGTTACTTTATTCAAGCATAACGCCTACCCCACATTTTTAATGTCTAACTGAAGCCTACCAAAATGTGTGAATATTGCTTTGTATTTTTTCTGAATTTGAAATGCTTTTACGCACAGTTCAGCAAGACATATGACCTCCAATGATGACGCAGAAAAAAAACCTAAAATAATTGTATTGTTGCGTTATATAGGTGATCAACGTGAATTAATTTCCTTTGACTGAAATAAGCTGAAACTGAGGATCTAACGGGATTTTTTATTGAAGTCGGTTCAAATGAAAATATTGTAACTAACCGAAAGAGAATATTAAGTTGACTAAAATCCTAAGGCTCGAACAATTTTCTCCCAAAAAGACGAAATATTACAAGATTAAAACAAAAATAATCACCAATTCATTAGTCAAAGGGTTGAGTGGAAAAAGGAATACCTTGAGAATTTATGTACCACCCGGAAGCTTTGAAATCGCCCTTAAACTCGCAAGATCAATCAACAGAGTTCTTTATATAACCACCAGGCAGGCCCGTCTTAAGGGGGAGGCTGGATGGGCAGCCGCCCCTGACCCCGCGCTTATGAGAGCCCCGCCTATGAAAGCTCCGCGCCTTACCCTTATTAAGTGAAGGGAAGGGCGGCCCCGCGGCAGTCGTCTCGCCCGGGAACCCGCGGATCCTTGAGACGGGCCTGCCACCAGGTGTATTTTAAAATGTTTTCTGTTGATGCCGTCGAAACTACATTTTAGACCTTTTTTAACCATTCGTATTTAAGCATGGAAAGAAAACTAAAAGTTAAAATTCGTACTTCCTCAAAACTTATATTAATTCCGTGTTTAAGGAAAGTATTCTGAAAGTTGGCTTCCTTAAATACTGGATTTTAGCAACGAAGAGTTTAAAATAATTGCTTTCGAAGTTATTACTCTAGTGATCTCAGAGATCTTTACTTGATTTATTCTTTAGGAATCTGTAGAGACGATGTAATTTAACTTGCGCGTAATACTGGGATATATTTTGAATTCACCATTCTGCTCACTAAATCCAGGATGTTTCGTTTCTAGTGGATACTCTTTATGTTTACAAAATTGAACAGATGCGACAGATCATTAATTCCATTAAGGAGCGCACGTTTCACCTTAAACGCATCTCTCGTCGCACAAACCTGCAGAGTACTTGCGGGTAACATGTTCCAATGCGGAATTATTTCCATCGCTGATAAAAAAAAAACCGGTAACCGGCTGTAAAATTTTCACCGTTGCGTAAAAACTACCGCCTTTTTTTTTTATAACCGCGAGAAAAAAAATCGCCCGGGCGGAAACTCCGAGGGAAAGTAACGTTCCGCCGAAACGAAATCAACCACGCCCCGGATCCGAATTTTGATGCTCACTTTCCATCGGTACGTAAAATATAAAATAATCTACGGGATGAAAAAGGAGCGGTACGATCCTTTTTTTTGGTCGAATAGAGTCCCCAGATGTGGACGGAGGAAGGGTTCGTGACTGCGTGTGAAGGCGTATCAAGGAATACGAGATTGAATGAGAGGGGGGAGGGAGAGATAGGTGGCGGATAGGTGGGCGGTGGGAGGAAAATAGAAAGGGAAAGAAGAAAAATAGAGCGAGAGAGGAGAATATGAATGCTGTGGGAGAGATGGGCGATTGAAACACCAGAGATAGGATTAAAAAATATGAAGAGTGAAGGAGAATGGGAAGTGATTACGAATGAGAGAGGGAAATTAAGAAGAGCGGGAGAGGAAAGGTAACAAATGATTCGAGAAAGAGAATTGGATATAGAGGGATGGAAAGCGGAAAGGCTAAAAGGAGGAAAAAAGAGGAAAATTACGAAACATGAGGGCTAATGAGGGAAAGAGAATGCGAGGTAAAATGTACAAAAAAAGTGTATATAATAAAAAGAGAAAGGTAGGATATTGATTGACTGATTACTGCATTCATTTGTACGAGGATCCTATTGCACAAAATACAATATTTACCTAATTCGTGAGGTGCCATAGAGAATATTAGTATACATTTAGCATATTCTATAAAGTAAAATGTATGAAATACTTAGGAGAAGGATAGTGAACACAAATTATGTGTAACGCAGGGAACAATTAAATTAATTTAAGCGGTAAAGGTAAAAATATGGAAAAACTCTAAATACGCATATAGTAAATGCGCCATCGCATGAAATTACCCAGCAGGTGAGGGATGTAAAAAAAAATATTCGAGAACCGAAAGATAGGAGAAATAAATACAAAGGAAAGATAATAAAAAGAGAAAGGAGAACGCGGAGGAGCGAGGCGACTGAACGTGACAGGAGAGGATAAAATGTGAGGGTAACGTACCCTCATAGACAAGAGAACTACAGAAAAGGCAATGAATCACGTATGCACATAAAATTTCACGAGAATACATAAGAAAACCGAGGGATGGAAAATTACATTAAGATAACGTGGAATCAAAGATAGTAGACACGGGGCAATGATATATCTGGGGTGTGGTAGAAAGGGAAGGGGATAGGAGGAAGGGGTCAGAAGTCGCGATTCCTGAGGCTAGGAGGGTGAGGTATCTACGTACAGCGTTGGCGGTCCGGCAGCCAAGCGGATCACATGATCCGTTGGGACCACGCCTTTGTGACGTAGGGCGTCACGGTCTGATGACCCACTGTCTCATGCCGCTTTTTCCCCTCCTCCTCCTGATACGCCGCAAACCCGCCACTCGACAAACCCTCCCGTATAAACCTCTTCTCCTCCCGCCCCTCTCCCCTCATATCCGTTTCCCCCCTTTCTCCTCCCTCCCCCAACCAAAATACCTTCCCCGAGGCACAGGCGCAGGTCGACCAATCCCACGGCTCTCTGCCCAACATATGGTGGATTGCGTCGCTAACACAACAACCAATATATGCACGCGGGGTGAGTGAGCGAGCGAGCGAAGCGAGTGGAGAGGTTGAGAGAAAGAAAGAGAGGGGGAAGGATACACATACATGGTATGAGGGAGAGATGGGAGGACATGATGCATGTGGGGGAGGCGTTTGGAGAAAAATAATATGTTTAAAGCATCAAACATTCATTCGCCGTGTTGGGTTCATAAGGGGCAGCAACAAAAAAAAAGAGGGAGAGACAGCTTATGTCACAAGTCGTGTCACGCTTCTATTGTTTTTTTTTTTGCTGAAAGGAATCAGCCTAAATCTCTCCAGA
Source organism: Uropetala carovei (assembly GCA_036926305.1). Classification (NCBI taxonomy): domain Eukaryota; kingdom Metazoa; phylum Arthropoda; class Insecta; order Odonata; family Petaluridae; genus Uropetala; species Uropetala carovei. Next base: position 17,432,657 of record JAXCHB010000033.1, on the reverse strand, counting down.
ATTTTGTTTATCTTTTAAACAAACCATTAAGTTTGTATGTTATTTTAAGGTGCATTCAAATAATGCCGCTTTGTGTCGATAAATAAGCGATTGAGGATCCACAAATGTGATGTTGTCGTCGCATTACCTCCTAATTGATTCGTGTGTAAGCAGTTCGAACAGTTCCTCCACTGGAATAAATCTCGCGTAATAGATGCTCGCTTTCGAGACACTTAAGCTATTATAACGTGCATGATAACTTGACGAACCTCTGTATGCTCACCTCTCTAGCCTTTTTAAAATAATTAAATTTCCGCCTTTAAACTAATGAATGGTTGTATTTTATTTTTTGACTCTCGTCCCAGCAACCAAGTAAATAAACTTGGCAATAAAATACAAAATCGTCCTTAATGTGGATTGTGTTTTATTGGAGTGGCCAAGATATTTTTTGGGATTCCAAATGTCCGAAAGCTTCTAATTTTTTTACCTGGTGATGACTTACACCATTGGTTCCGTAAAATAACTCGATAGTATCGAAAATGAAAATATTCATATTTTGATATGTCATAGCAAAACCGGTTCATACCAATATTGTATAGTCACACTTTTTTCTGTCGCGATGCACATGACGGTCGACGCTCACGTGCGGGACACGCTGCAATCTACACCCCGTCGAACTAAAATAATTGGGGAAGTGTGTTACAATTAAGAGTTTAACCCAAACATTGTTTTTGTTAAAAATGATGCAAGGGAAAAATAAAAACTCTGCTCAACAAAATTTATTTTATTTTTTATACATCTCCCGGCTCTTCGCAATACATTGATTGAGAACCGCTAATATAGGAATAATGTGATTATATTACGTTAAATTTAATAGATGCGATTAAAAGTCTGACAACAACAAAAATCGGTAGATTTCCTTAATCTAGATTTGATTTTGAAATTTTGTGTCTGATTAAAACATGCGGATGCTAACAAAAACCAGCAGTAACACTGAGCATACACATAGCAAGTTTATTAAGCTTCATTAAAGCTTTCATTAAAATTTTGCCTTTCTTCTGATTCACTCTATTAATCTATCTCTCTCAAACCACGGAAGCTGTGATTATTATTTTGGAAAACCGGTCATCTTCCGTGCGTAACAGCAAAGAAACGGAGGTGAAGCATATTCCGCTGTTAATATTTATTATCAAACATTAAACGACAAAATTCAAAAACACCTAAAAATGTGGTCTGGTATCTCCGATAATTAAAAAAAAATATTTTTTTTAAAAATTATAAAGGTCAATGAAATCGGTATGAAAAAAGACGAATTCGCTTTGAAAATTGTACGCTTCTTTTCACAAAGTCGAATATCTTTGGCTCGTGTTATGAGTGTCAATTTTATCACTCCGAAATTGATCGTGTAATAGTTGCGCTGATAAAATAAAACGAGGAATAAAAATAAAATTTGGGATGAATGAGTGGAGAGAAATGTTAATCATGTAAAATTAGGATGTGGCCCGCAAAGCCATGATGAAAAAGCAAGTCGAAAATTTTAACAAGCGAATTCATACATTTTTATGAAAATTTTGTTAGTTGAACTTTTAATATTGAAATGTTAGCCATAAAAAAACATTACTTTGATACGAATTTAGTTTGTATGGCACCTCAGAATATATTGGTAATTTCGATTTAAACTCTAATCCAGGGGTCTCAAACTCACATTGGTGTGCGGGCCGCATGACGGCTTTCTGACGATCCGCGGGCCGCATTCATTACTTTCCCAGTCCTCACATATTTTCGTATTCTTCGTATTATATTCACTCTCCCTTTCCACAAGAGAGGAATGGCTCTATTACGCGTCTTACACGTAGTCATTACAAAAATGCTAGATTTGGCGTCGAGGGTGGTCCTTCTGATACGCAATAAACTCGCTGGCAGTGGGATAAACATTCTTCAGTAACTTAACCGTGCAGGCTGGTATAAATTGGAGTGATATAATACGCTTCTTAGATTATTTATAAATATTTGCGTGAAATATTTTGTAAGAAATAGATTTGAGTTCGTGTCGCGTAGTATAAAGTAAATTGCTTCGCGGGCCGCAAAAGGGCATCGCACGGGCCTCATGCGCCCGCGGGCCGCGAGTTCGAGGCGCCTGCTCTAATCCAACCCGCAGAAGAATTTGCAGCTTGCAATGCGGCCCGCCGAATGATTTTCAACCACCAATGGATAACCCGCCACGTAGATAAGGTTGGGAACCACTGATTTACAGGATCGGAATTTCTAACGCGGGGATTTTTGCATATTTACTGAAACGCACTATCCAGATCCTTAATATATTTCTACCTGTCCAATAATAAAATAATTTTCAGAAAATAAAAAAAAATCCCGTAAGGGGAGAAAGAAGGAAGATCGTAAAACATCAGCTTCGAATAAAGGCACCGTTTTAGACCCCTCCCCCATTTCTCTAACCGAAGAGGTTGACACGATATGGAGATATGATCTCGGTTAATAAATATCCTTTGTTTCAATATGTAAGTATATAATTTTTATTCGATCGAACGCGAATGCTTTCCTCGAGCGCAAATAAAATTCTCCTGATCTGAAAAATAATTTCAATTATTCCAAAGTAAAAAAAACACACGAAAACCTTTCGAGTACGAGATATAATAATAATTGGGCCCAGGACGGAACATTTTTAATGATCAAGACGGATAATTACTATTTTTCTCAACTAAACGATCTCATGGGACTAATTATTTCAAGCAATTTCCTCTCGACCGAGGCTTAATGCATTACAAACGGCGATCAGGAGATGATTAGAGGGAGGGGGGGGGGGGGGGGACTATTATCGATACACAAAATGAAAGCAGCCTAAGCACTCAAGGCATAATTGGAACGCTGGGCCAATTCTGCAGAGTTAATTCGAAAAGCATCGAAATGAAACACAGTTAGCCATTTGAGCGAAGACTGTATGCACACCGCGTTTTGAAACGGGAAACTCGCGAATAATCTAACTAACGCACTAACACACAGATAGGTATTCATCGGCGCAAAAGGATGGCGATCATTCGAGATGCGGGCGAGAGATTTACTGCAGAGCTGCGCAGGAGAAAATAAATACTAAATTTGGATGATTTGGTCGTTAAAACGTTCCGGCATGGCCCGTCGTTGCAAAATTTTAAAGAAAAACTCTGTTTTTGGCATTAAAAACGACGACTGAATCTCATAAGACAGCGAACCTTAAGGCGAGACCAAAGACCGGAATCTTTATCGACGCATGCAGGGATAAGTAAGTGCAATCTCCTGTTTAATTACAGTGATTGATCAATTATCAATAAATGTAACCAGCTCCGTGATTCGCCTAGTGAAATCTTCACTGACATCAAACAATTTCAAATCATACGAATCATAAGAACGACGAATTAATCAGTTGAAAGCACAACATTTTTCATTTTAGCTTACTGATCTATATTGCGGTTATCATCATTAACATCTTCTTTTTCTATTTTGTATTTTAGGTTAAACATGAAGACAACATTAGTGAACTGTTCTCGGATTTCACACCGGGTGATGTCTTTAATAGAATTCAACGTTTAGGCTCCAAAAAAATAATTTCAATAGAGATAGGGGATTTCCTCTGAGCAAAACATGGGATCCCATCTTTCCCATTATGACCCAGGAGCGCAAACGCCATTGGCCGACGCAAGAACCAACCAGAGACCAAAAGACGAACCACTTATGGGATATAAACCGGGACCCAACCTGAAACGGCACTCAGTTTTTCCTGAAGATGGCGGATGTGACATACGCCAAAACGTTGAATTCTATTCAAGACATCACCCGGTGTGAAACCCGAGAACAATTCACTGATAATATTTGCCGGGAAAGTTTTAAATCCTTTTTTATGAAGACAACATTTTGCATCTTGAGACATATAACTATTGAAAATGAACTGCTCTCAGTTTTTAAAGTTTAAAAAAAATTTTATTGGACCAAATGCAAATACCCGTGATTAAACAAGCTTCACAAAAAATAAATAATCACTGTTCTTGTTCGAATGAGTTGTAAACTATCGTGGGAAAGACTGACTCAATGATTGCTCTCAAACGCAGCGAAATTAAGTTAAGATATCTTTTGACGAGTCTGTTTTATTGAATACCTTCCCCTTGAGCAGGGATGGCAAATATGTGGTACGCGTGCCAGAAGTGGCACGCTTGTAATTTTACTCGGAGCGTGTAGGCTTCAATTTTCTACGTAAAATGTGAAGTTTCTTAGAGAATAAATAAACTAGTGGCACGCGAAATCAAATTCTGATGATTATAATTACTTTCTTGGCACGCGACACAAAAATCATCTGCCATCCCTGCCCTAGAGTGTAGGTGGGATCATTAGTCAATTTTTTAAAAGCTATTTTTATTCCGAAAATTTAACAAGCGCGGAGAAGAAAACCTTAGGAAATGTACTGTTAAAACGTCTCCAACAGATAGTAATGATGGTTTATAAATAGATATGCGATTTTTGTTTCTTACCAATAATAAAACTCATTTGTTGCGCCTAATGCCCCATAAATTCGGATATATTCCTTGAGAAAGCAACTTTAAACCTATCTACCGCTTTAGACTAAAGCTAATTTGATGCAGCTTAAAGAGAATTCTCCCAGAAAATTGGTTGGAAAGAGATATCTAAAGCAAGGAACAATACAGTAAAACTCTTCTCCTGCAAGTGATCCTAACAAGGACGGAATTAACGGATAAGCCGCCAATCGGTAATGGAAAATAATGGACGCCGCGTCGTTCTCACGGGGGTTAAAACATAAAAAAATCGGTACAACATATATTGTATAAACTTTCTCATATACTAAAGCATCGTTTAGTTATCTTTCGAAAATGAAAATAGTATGAGCCTGTTTTCAGAAAATTCAATTTTTGTTAAAGTTGCCCAAGAATAAAATAGCCTTATATACATCATCGAAGAAAATGAAATACGTAGTATTATTGTAGATGTATACTCAAGTAACAGTACGAATTTTTTTTCAAAATCGTTCGAGCCGTTTTTGAGAAAATCAGATTGTTGTTAAAAATGCGTAGAATAAACTTCCCTTAATTAATGAGCAACGTCAACCATTTCTTCAAAGCTTCCGCTCTGTATGATGAAATGCCAAAATACGAGATTTCATTCATTTTCGCTCTACTGTTTAGTCTCCAGAGCCAGTAACAGACAGACAGACGGCATTGCAAAAACCACTTTTTCGGATTCAGCGACACCTAAAACGTATGTATACCTATTTCCGTAAAAATCTCGAGGTTGAATTTTTTCGCGTTAACAATACTTTCTCGATATGAGAAAGTAAAAAACGCCGTCCGTTGCTCCTATTCTTCCTCCGTTCACACCACCCATTCAGGCGCTGTTTGGGAAGCAAAAGATTCTCCTTTCAAGGACCGAACGAGTGGATCACGAAGGCCCCAAGGAACTCCAGCGATATATAGAGAGAGAGAAAAAGAAAGAAGAGGATCGACTCCTATACGTTTTAGATGGCCACTTAAAAGGTTTAACCTGCTCCGGGACCGAAGTGGGACACTTTGCGGGAGAAAGAGAGAACTCGTGTGGGGTGCTGGTACCGGTGTTTATTTTTTTTTCGTTTTAGTGCGTCACGAAAATAAAAGAAGAGCGCGAGCATGGAAGGCGTAAAAAAGATAAAATAAAATGTTTTCGGACCTCGCGCCACGACGAAAAAGAAAGACACATCGACCTCTTTACGTGACCAAGTGCCCGAGTTTTCGGGATCCAGCACGATTCCTATACTTTGAGAGTGTGGGCTTTTTGGGATATTAAGATTATCTTCTGTTGGGGCCTTCCTATTCCTCCATTTCCATAGAAGCACCTTGCGGTAGCGTGCCTGAAAATAAATTGCATCGGTTTTACCTCTATGTAGAATTTCTTTGAGAAACTGCGTCAAATCTAAAAATAAAAGTCATCGAATATGTGCCTTCAACTCCAAGGAGAACAACATAACATTGGTTTTGAATGTTTTTCTGGTTTTCCTGAATTTCGGAGAGTGGCTTAATATTTGTTCACCATTTTTAGTGTTTCATCGACAAAATCCTTTCAAATCGAGGGGAAATATTCTTCTTTATCATAAAACATAAATAGTAATAAATCTATCATTAATTATAAAAATCTGGCTCATTAACATAACAATTGCATTTTTTAAATATTTTCTTTTTGTCTCATGCATATTTTGTGAAATGACATTGACGATTTTATGCATAAAGCCTAAAACCTGATATTCAATCAGAATTAAGCAATATGGTCTAATAGATAGACTACATACAATAATTCATATTACTCCATTAAACATTAAATGGTTCGCACTTTATCTTATAAAATATTTCTTTAGGAATATAATACGGCTGAATAACCACCAATGCAGAAGTACGTGCCTGTTTTTTTTCAATCTAGCTATATGTACAACAGATGAAAACCCCATGACCGATTAATTTTATTTTAATATATGATTAGCTACGCCACGTACAATCCCATCAAGCTCAGCCATGTGCATCGCCGGCGGCATAAGATACAGGGGCATAAATCTTTGTGACATAAAAGCTATCGAGCGTGAGAGAGCGACAGAATGGATCGACTGTATCATTTAATGCTTTTTTCTTGAATACCAGCCATTTATTAGGGAAAACCACACTATTATTTCATAAAATCCACAAGAAGTCAAATTTACCCAAGGAATCCATTAATTTCTCTACGTCTTTTAAGATGTACACGTTAAATTTTTTCGTCAATGTCTTTTATAACGAAATTCTACGATGAATGCATATTTCTTAGGGTGAATATCACAACTGCGTCAGCCCTGATTCATCTGCATAAACTCGTCGTACACCTGCTCTTTACAAACCCGCCTTTTAAGTCTCAAGCCTTTTCTTTTTCATCTTATCGTTTCCTCCCGGCCGCAGCCTACGGACCAAAAATACAACCTCAAGCACGCCAAATTTATTTTCGGTCCCACGCGTCGCCCACCGTGTGACGGCTGTCTGAAAGAACACTCGGAAATAAATACTCTATTAGTTCCAATTTCCAACGTCAATTCCATTTCCCCGGGACGCCCTTTACCTCTCCGTCTTTTTTTCCCTTATTTTTCCACTCTCTGCCTTGTCACCTTCCCTTGACCTCTAACACCGAGAGGTAGAGAGGATATATGACGTGGCTCCACCTCCAACCTCCCCCACCCCACTCCCCCCCCCCCGCCCCCACCGTTGCTAGGTTCCCAGAATGCCTTGCCTTTTCCCCCAACCGATCTCTCTCGTTCTCTCTATGGCTCCGATTTTAGAAAGAGAGAGGTATGGGTAACCAGTGAGGATTTGAGCTTTCGCTGGGGTGGGAGGCCCGTCCTGCCCCACGTCGTTAAGGGTTGGGGATGTCGGGGAACAATCCGGCCCGGGCTCGCGGCGACACGTATCGGAGGGTTTCGAAATCGACACTGGGAGGAGCCACCGTCTCCTGGGCCGTACAGCTCACGTCCTTTAGGGGAGGAATATTTCGGAATATCCGAATAAAAATTCGCCCTCGCAAGACGTTAGGAGGCAGTTTCGCGAGATATGTAGGTCGCGGCTATGTACACGTTATTTTTTCGGAAGGGAATATAATATTTTATTACTATTTTATTATTTATCTGCAAGATGTTTTCATTTATGATACCTTTACTTGGATTACACGCTATCTATACTTAAACTGAATGAAATGGAGTTCCTTCCTTGAAATTGGTTAAACAATAAGAAGGAAATCAATAAGACGCTTTTCCTGAATGCTAAGAATATAAAAATAACATACAATAACATACATATTGTATTGTCTATTGTAATATCCATCGTTTATCAATTTATGAGCACCAGAGGAAGCATTTAATCAAATGAAACGTGTTCATCTTCTGAGATTCCAGTAAAATGATATTCAACAGCTGTTGGGAGGAATTAAATTGAGGCGATTGTCTAACTTTCAACATTAGACCGAATTAAGCTTAATGTTTTAAGAAAAATACTTCAGGGAGTTTACGTTTTGTGCCGCCACCATGAACGGATTCGTTTTCAGCTTAGAATCCTGTGGATTGAAAATTGAAAGTAGTGCAGTTAGAAAATAAAGTCGAAGGCTAAGTGTGACTTTATTTTCTAACTAAATTTTTCTCTATAAAAGTCGATGGATGTGTCGCTTTTATAGATAACAACTTCTGAAAATAGGCTTTGAATTCATTTCACCGCGATAATTTCATTTGTAATGTACGTATATTTGAAGCCCCAGTATCCTTTCTATATATTATACATACATATTACATACATATTCATTTCCTGTGGAAAAGCACTTAAGCATACAAAATTGAATATATAAGTATTTAAATGTCACCTATATTCATAAAAATGTTATGAATAAAAGTGAAAAGAAACGGACTAATGAACTGAATCAACTAACCCCTGCGGCTTATTATTCACACGCAGCGCCTGGTCAAGGGTTAGGCGAACGAGGCAACCGCCTAGGGCGCAGCACGCTTAGGGGCGCAACAAAGGAAAATTTGAACTTAAAAGTGTAACGTTTTACATTACATAATAAATTACTTTCTAATATACGAAGTATATTGAGCAAGTATTGTAATCGAGAAAAAATTCGATATCGAGATTTTGATGGAAATTTACGTTTTAGGTGAACCAGAGTCCGAAAAGGTGGTTTTCGCAATGCCTGTGGGTCTGTTTGTTCCCCGCTTTAGATCCTAAACGGTACAGCGAAAACGAATAAAATCTACTACTTAGGCATATTATCATGCAGAATAGAAGCTATGTAGAAACGTTTCACATTGCACAATTGCGGTTTATTCTAAGCAACTTTAACAAGAATTTGATTTTCTCAAAAACGGCTCAAACGATTTTGATGAAATTTCGTGCAGTTACTTGAGTTTATGTCTACAATAATACTACATAGTTCATATTTCTCAATAAATGAATATAAGACTAGTTTATTCTTAGGCAACTTTAATAAAAATTGGGTTCTCTAAAAAACGGCTAATACGATTTTCATCACATTTCTTGTAGTTATTTAACTTGATGTTTATAATGATTGTACATAGTTCATGTTTTTCAAAAGATAACTAAACGATGCATTAGTACAGAGGTTCTCAACGTTGTGTCCGCCGAGGAATTTCTAAGTGCCCGCTTTCCTATGCACACATGAAAGTGTACATAATCCCTTATCCAATGATGCAAGCCTTTAAAATTTCGTTACTAATATTTTCATTTGCAATGCTGCCGAAAACGTACTTAATGCCATAACGAACAGTAGCAATATCTCAATTGCTTCGTAAAAATAATCGTTACTACCAGAAGAGTGCCCATACATCCTGTCGCCTATGACGAGATATGATCCGTTTCCTTCCATCCAACTTCCTCACCTCGAGCTTCTCTCCCTCTGGTAGAAAAAGTATTAAAATCGGTTTGTTTTCTTTTCACAGAATTTAATTGTTTTAAGCATTAATTAAAAATATCAGATGATAAATATATCAAGTTAGGCATATAACTCATTGCGTCATTTCTGGCGATATCTAACAATTGTTTTTATGTTCGTGCCCGCCTCCATATCCCAGAATTTGTTAAGTGCTTAATGGAGGTAAAAGGTGGAGAACCAATGCATTAGTACATTAGCACTCACACACTGTAAATAAACTACTGTTTTGAGAGGTCAAATGGTGTACCGTATAATTTCGTTCGGAGGGGGCCAAAATTTTCGAATCTTGCTTAGGGCGCAAAAATACCTTGTCCCAATTCTGTTCACATGCGTCGAGCGGCGAACGGTAAAGGCGCCAGAAATTGGAAAGCCTCTCCCGAACTAATTTCGTTCCTTTATAAAACGATGGCGGTGACGTATATTAGCTCTGGCTTCTACCAGATTCCCGCTAACTGTTAACGACGCGTGTCTGACGTCGTCGAACGACGAACAAAAGACGTTTTGCAAACAACAAACTCTAAGAGGACTTCGTGGATTAGCTTTTAGATGATTTAGCGTGTGTAGCGTGCAAGAGACTTTGCTCGAAAGCGGCATGTTTCCGTCAGAGACCTCTTCATTAATTTCGTTTCTCTTCCACAGGAGACACGATTCGATGCAATGATTCTGAAAGCAAAAGATGGTTGAAGAGTTTAATATAAATTGTTGAGCAACAACATATATTCTCGATATTCAGAACTGCCGAGTAACCACGTCAATATACCTACCGCATATCCTTGAACCGATGATTTCTTTTGAAACCTATCGCCAGAAATACATTACATTACAATTGAGCGCCGTATTGCGTCCAGCTTGAAACGATTTAGTTATGTTTTATATAAAATTATTTTTTTTAAATTTGTCTTAAAACATGTTTCGTCGAACTGAAACATTGAATGATTTTTAACGCTTGGGGCGCGTTCTGAAAGCGTGTTAAAATGAAATCGATGGCCGCGCAATTCGAGGAGATACTAAAAAATGAAAACCGTGCTAAAACGAAAACGTATTAAGCAAAACTGCGAAAATAGAGAGACAGGTGTACAAAACATTTTAATTCTCAAAAAATAGATATTACAATACAAATTTGTTTTAAGGTTTCGCTAAATCTGGCACGGGTTGATGAGCCAGCACCTATATTTATATTGTTTCTAAATGAAACCGCGTAATTACACAACAACAACAAAGGTAGGTGAAGTAGTCGAGGAGAAAAACGGCAACGCTGTCACGGCGACGAAAAATACTCCCTAGGAATGGGCGAATGCGCGGCGAGAAAGCTGGCAACGTCGCGCCGGAGCAATGACGAAAGCAACCCGGGTAAAACAACCAAAAAGCATGCGAGCAAGGGAGGAGGTGGAGGACGAAGGAAGGAAAAAAGAGAGAATTATCAAAAACAGCTCGTGCGGACGCAAGAACAGAGGCAGAAGCGATCGCTCGTACGTGCTACTTTAATATATTCTGCCTCCGGGACGATTTGGAAGAGAGAGGAGAGGAGAAAAGGAGAGGAATGGATCGGGATGGGGCCATAGGTGCCGACTCCACGGGGACAAATGCCCATATAAATATTCGGATATAACTATTCTGCCCCCGTGGTAAAAGGTAAAAGTCGGCGCCTATGGATGGGGCCGTGGCAGACGGCGTTCCATAACAGGGAAAAGGATTTTCGCTGAGAAGAAATTGGGTGGGTAAACTTTTCACGTGTACTGCGAAAGATTTCGTCAGTTTTCTATGTCTCATATTTTTGATGGCGTTTTCGGATAGAATAAATCGGAAAGACGGGGATTTTTTCGACATTACGTGATGCCGCTGAATCAGCTAAAGATTCGATTTACAAACATAATTTTTAATGTATATTACTGACGATTTTTTGGCCTAAGATTGCTGTTTTTAAACTGATTCTTTCAAAATCAGCATAATTTAGGCAATCAAATTATTTGGTTTTAATTGTAGTTTTTCGAATAATAATTATTATAAATAATTTTTTGGCATTAAAATACCTTGGTGCCTACATAGGAAGTTATCGATACAAAATTTAATTGTGTGACACAAAATGCTCATGGCACAGCGAGAAGATTTTGTTTTGGATGTAAAAATCGAGCTCACGGAGCCTCTAAAATTTATAAAATCGCACAAAAGTTTTAAAAACTAGTAAAACAAAATAAGGGCAGACAAATCGATAGAAATATGAGGTACTCAGACATCTCCTAACTGACTAACAATGCATATTACGTCCAATCGCATAATACCATATCAGTTATGTGATGGTGACCAAATGTAAAGTTAGATACAAAACTGCGTTTATGTTGAAATTACAACTGTTGTGTTAGCTGTGAAACATTATGTATACCAATATAAATTAAGCCGAAATCTTGAGCTCCACTTATGGTTTAAAACCAACTGATAACCAAACTGCTTAAGTCATAAAAGACTTCGAGCGACCAGATGCACATGTCAGGTCATAAGTAAATTTCCCCGAAAAATATTTATGAATCGTTCACACTTAAAAAAAAAAAAAGAAATCGCTCCAACCCTTTTCCGGAGATAAGTGGCAATCCTTTAGGGTCGCGGTAAAGTATGCGCGTGGGGATAAATAAGGTGCACTTTCAAGGTTTGATACTAAAATATTTCCACGGAGAGGATTTTTGGGGATACGTCTAGCGAGTCCTCTTTAAGAAACAAATATTTTATGCGCGCAACTAGAATAAGGAGGAACGAAATGCCGAGATGCGCATCAGATTAATCAAGTATTTTATGGATTCGGGGAATATCGTAACCATCCAAAGGAGACCCAAAGAGAAAATTTTACGTTTTTATTTTTTTTCTGAGAACTCGCAGAATTTTATCATGCGGACGAACTAATGTAGCTTTAACGTTGATAACGTGGGCATTTGGAACGTATTTTAACAACTCTACCGGTGAAATTAAAAGGTTTTATTTTTTATCCACTTGTGTAACGAGTTATACACCTAATTCTGACTTTAATGGTACATTTTTTAATCAATGACGTATTGGTTTCTGTCAACTATTATCATGCGCAAACGAATTGAATCAATTGACCATTTCAGCTCATCGAAAATTTATGATGCAATGGAAATTGAAAAAAAGAACAGGAGGAACCAGTAGTTTATTTAATATTCCATTAAATTGTTGCATCAAAATTAACCTAAAGATGATGAATTATATACATACTTTCTAAATTTTCACATTTTCAAAATTTTAAAATTTCCGTAATTTAAAAATTAATCTGATACTTTTGAAGTTAAGAAGTAAAATGGATAATTTATTTTCCGAATTTGAAGGAATTTAAGCATTGCGACTAATCTGGGCAAACTGCGAACCCGAGAACATAAAACGCCAGAATTTCGAACGCCTTTTTTTTTTTTTTTTTAAGGAGACAACCATTTTAAAATCGCAACGAAAAAAGAATAAAATATAACGGAACGCGATTTAAAAATGACTGACCTAGTTTCCCAAGCATGTCATATCCATCGCCGGGCACGTCATCCCCACAAAACTCCGGTACGAAAATAGAAAACCACGTTAAGGATTCACCCGTGCGAACTTAGGCGTGATGCATTTTCCGCTCACGCGCCCCGGGTTCGTCGCCTCATATACCAGGCATCGACGCTGCCGAGCCAAAAGGACCAGTTTTAGTATAGGGAGAGGGAAAGATGAACATCCGCAAACACGACAGGCAACCGATTGGGCGCAATTTTACCGTCACCGCGAGCGAGCTAAGTGGATGTGGCTCCATCCGACGGGAAGAACAAATATCGAAACGAGTTTTGGATTTAGGTTCCTCCACCCTACGGGGAGACGTGGGGGGATAGCGCCGTTGAGGTTTTTATATTAAGAGTTTGGGAGAGGTGGAAAAGTGGAAACTATACATACATGATGAAAAAGAGGGTGATATATAAAAATTGCAAAAATACACGAAAGAGGTAACTCAAAGATAGAAAAAATAGAAGGTAAGATTCGTGAAGATAGGGAAAAGGGACGGATTGATTGATTGATTTGATCCTTTATAGGCAGATTTAGAAAACACGAAGGTCTCTTCACTTTACGATAAGAAACAAGAGGGTGAGAGACTGATTCAGAAAAGAGGTCTCGGGTGAAATACTGCCACTGCAGAAAAGAATTGAACGAACAAAACAAGAAAGATGGACTCGGAAACGTAAGCAGAGCACGAATATGTCTGGGTTATGATTGCTTACTTACTTACTTTATGATGGTGGAGTTAAATAAAAATATTTCCAGAATGGAATTTGCGATCGCACTGCAATTTAATATGATCAGAAAGTAAGTCGTTTCTTGAAATACGTAAACAATTTTCACGAGTAACATTTCAGAAATAATAATTTCCGAAACATTGAAACGATTTGAGATATGAAATCAACCTCACTCGAAAAGAAATATGGTGGGATATTTAAAAAAAAAATAATTTTTAACATTTGGTAAATATATCTTCTGTAATTTTGCTTCACAAACGTAAATTCTGAGAAATTATTAGGAATAAATAATTTATTTACTTAAACAACTATTCCTTCAAAAAAACAAACGAAGCCTTCCACCGATGTTGAAATTTTGTAGCAGTACTTCTTACTATCTACGCAATTCGACCACTCTGAAAATAAAAACCTCTTCATTATTCTATATATTCCTTACTCATACACAAACTAATATCTGTAATTGCCATTTAACCAAAAAATAGGAAAAACAAACGTCTAAAGGTAGACAAAGTGACCGGCCCATTAGGCATTTACAGAAAATGGTCTCTTATACTTTTTAACTTTTTAAAGCTTTAAAATGTGGTACTGTTAGCGATGTGTATATTTCTTAATGGAGACATTTTGAATTAGTTTGAAAAAATGAAAAGGCTCATCTCTTTATGCATTAAGTGCTAAAAATTACACCTTAACTAAAATACTTCAATTGAAATAAAGGTAAATGTTGAGTTTTGTTAAATAAAAAAAGCCATTACCAAAAATAAACATGATAAAACATTTTCCGCAAAATACACAGGAGCGATCTCGTGAGCAAAAATCGAAAAATACGATTTCTCTCTAACCCAATCGCGGAAATTTACGTATTCAGCAAAAAAATGCAAACCGCCTCATTTAACAGCCCGAAAAATCCTCCGGGGCACACTTTTCGCCGGGGGAACCGAAACGAACCAGGCTTAAAATTCACCTTTCATATTGACAGGTTGAAATTAGTTCAGAAACGAAGAAAAAACCCTGCGCCTCGAGTGCTTTTTTTTTAGCAAAACTCGTTCGATCAAAGTTACACCTCGCGGCAGAAATCAATATGTAAGCTCGGATGTCATTCGAGCTATTCTCTCCCCGTAGGAAAAAAACGTTCTCTTCGGAAAATTGTTAGCTGAAAGCCCCAATTAACAGGGCATAAACCTTTAGGAAATATATAAATGTCTTTATTTTCAGGGCGAAATTGAGACCATAAGGTCCCCTCTTCCATTTAACCCTTCGTTATCGATTATGAAGATTTTTATAGTGTGTGTGTGTGAGAGAGAGAGAGAGAGAGAGAAGGTGTGGCGAAGAAGTGAGGAGGAAGATTAGGATTCACTTGAATAACAGCGTAAGTGGTTCGAATGAACCGCGCAAGTAATACACTGTGACTTGAAAACAACTTCAACAATATATATATATATATGACATGCGGGACTTGAAACCAACACTTTCTCAATCTCTTCTTTCTTTCATGCCATAAAATACCTAGTCCGCTCTACCTCAGTTCCACTCTTTCCCTCCCTACCTTCGTCTGTCTCCATTCATCTCCCTCTCCTTCCATGTCTTCCTGCCTCCACATTTCTCCCCTTCATTCCTCACTCCTCTTCCTCCTCCATCTTCTTCGTCATTCCTTTCCTCTCTCTACCTATACCTCCTTCCTCCTACCCTAATTCTTCTCTCACACCCTCTCTACACCTGCTTTTTTCTCACTCCCTTTTTCCATCCCCTTTTCCTCTTTTTCCCCATGTATTCTTCTTCCCTCTTTATCTATCATTATGTGTGTGTATATACGTTTTTACTTTCTCATATACGAAGTATATTGAGACAGTGTTGTAATCGCGAAAAAATTCGACCTCGATATTTTGAAGGAAATATACGTTTTAGGTGTCGCCGAGTCCGAAAAAGTGGCTTTCGCAATGCCGATGCCGTCTGTTTGCCTGTTACAGAATCTACAGCCTAAACGGTATAGCGAAAATGAATGAAATCTCGTATTTAGGCATTATATCATACTGCGGAGAAGTTATGAAGAAATGGTTGGCATTGCTCAATAATTAAGGGAAGTTTATTCTACGCATTTTTAACAACAATTTGATTTTCTCAAAAACGGTTATAACAATTTTGATTAAATTTCGTATAGTTACTTAAGTTTACGTCTTCAATAATACTGCATAGCTCATATTTCTCAAAAAATGAATATAAGGCTAATTTATTCTAGGCAACTTCAACAATCATATTTTCTCAAAAACGGCTCTAACGATTTTGATCAAATTTCCTATCTTTACTTGAGTAAACGTCTGATAATACTACATATTTAATTTTTCTCAACGAATGAATATAACGTTAGTTAATTCTTGGACAACTTTAACAAAAATAGGATTTTCTAAAAATCGGCTCATACGATTTTTATTTTCTAAAGATAACTAAACTAGTATATGAGAAAGTCTGTGCAACGTATGCTATACCGATTTTTTTCTTTTGTAATGGTCAACGTAGGGTTAAATTAAAGAGGTGACCTTCCTGGTCTAAATTTCGCCCTGATAATAAAGTCGTTCGTCTGTGTGTCTGTCTATCTGTCTGTGTATCTATCTATATCTCTCTACTTTCTCCCTCCCACATTCCTCCTTTTCTCTACTTCTGTCCTCCCTCCATATCTCTTCTCTCCCAACTCCCTTTATTTTCCTCTCAATTTTCCCCTTCCTATCTCCTTCTCTTCATCTCCCTCTCTTCTCTCTCCTATTCCCTCTACATACTTCCCTTTATTTCATTCAATTCATACATTCATACTTCCTCTCAGTCTTCCCCCATCCCTCACTCCTCTTTTCCTCCATCCACATCCTCTGCATCCTTCTTTCTCTCTCTCTTTCTTTCCTTCCATTATCTGCCTTTCCAGAGGGTGGATTTTGAATGCCTGGATAGATAGGGCTCGTTTTGCATCATTAAGCTGTAATTCTAAGTCTGTGACAGGTATCGGGCTGAGAATTTGGGACCAGGATGCGTGTTAGACCGTTCTTGAATGAGACGACAAAGGGAAAAGCTGAAGATCGATGACCTAGACATTCGGTAACAGCTTCAGCACTTCCCTGTCTTCTTCCCAGAAACGTGTTGTGTGATTCTGGCTCGTTGAGTTACTTAAATCTCTTCAGCCATTCCATTGAGAGAAAAACAAGCCGTAACTTGGGAGATTTTTACATACAGCAAAGAAGTGCTTCTACAACATTTTTACTTTCTCGTACGAAGTATTGTTATCACGAAAAAATTCGACCTCGAGATTTTTTACGGAAATATACGTTTTAGGCGTCGCTGAATCCGAAAAAGTGGTTTTCGCTATGCCATCAGTCTGTTACTGGCTCTGGAGTCTAAACGGTAGAGCAAAAATGAATGAAATCTCGTACTTACGCGTTTTATCATACTTAGCAGAGTGTATGAAGAAATGGTTGACATTACTCAATAATTAAGGGTAGTTTATTCTACGCATTTTTAACAATTCGATTTTCTCAAAAACGGCTCTTACGTTTTTGATCAAATTTCGTACAGTTACTTGAGTTTACGTCTGAAATATTACTACCTATATCATTTTTCTCAATGAATGATTATAAGGCTAGTATATTCTTGGGCAACTTTAACAAAAATTGGATTTTCTAAAAACAGGCTCATACTATTTTCATTTTCGAATGATAACTAAACGACGCATTAGTATATTAGAAAGTCTGCGCAATGTATGTTGTACCAATTTTTTTTGTTGGGGTGCCTGGCCGGAGAACAATCGCGAGATTTTTCTGGAAAAGATTACCTTATTATGTATCATTTGTTCTAATAAATATTTCTCGGCCATATAAAGAAGAGCATTTAAATAAACTCATTTAGTATCATCGAATACTCATCAATATGATAATTATAACAATTAATCCACAGACGAATGCGTGTAAAGTTGCTGAAACATTTATTGTTTATATAGCAGTTCACACTCGAGTTGAACGAACTACGATATTATACGCGGGAAGATATTCAACACTATTAATCATGCTAACTGGGACAATATCGTTTCCGCAACACATTGTGCACTATTCTATATCAAATCAAGGGAAAGAGGGAACATGCAAACAAACGTTTAAAAAAGTTTTCACGGCAGAAAAATTTAATTTTTCGATTAAAGAAGATAAATAAAATAATAAAAATAAAAACTGATCTGAGCAAAGGGAAAACGTAGAAGGGAGGTTCGAATCCACCTTTCTATGTTAAATATTTCTCGCTTGTACCGGTGCAATCGGTTTTTCGTATTATTCACACGGGTTACTCACATCATCCCATGCTTCAAAAGCAATAAATTGTATTCAACTCTACTTTGAATGTTAATTATGGTTGGTGTAAAAATCATTTATTCGCTCA
Organism: Uropetala carovei; assembly: GCA_036926305.1. Classification (NCBI taxonomy): domain Eukaryota; kingdom Metazoa; phylum Arthropoda; class Insecta; order Odonata; family Petaluridae; genus Uropetala; species Uropetala carovei. The sequence continues at coordinate 17,414,532 of JAXCHB010000033.1, read as the reverse complement.
GAGTTTATGACTTTGTGTAATTTTGAATGAATGATAAGAAATAGAAGGTGTGAGGATATTGTAGCTTGTGTGCCCTACTGAAGATTAAGAATGTTTCACGAAATAATGGATGATTTAATCCCCCTAAAATATGCTTAACTTTCTCAATGGGGACAATCATCAGGCAGTGTAATGAATTCAACAAACATCGATTTATATCTATCTTTCCTGTTTGCACATTCACTAAAATATGCCAGTCCCGATTCATTTCCTTTAAGCTCTATATGGCAATAGTTTTGAATAGTTTCCGATGAAAAGCAATCGCATAGGAACGTACCATAAAAAAATCATATCTGAAAAGAAATCATATATAAAACTTTATTAAAACGATTTAGTTATCATTTGAAGATATGATTCTCTTGAAGTTTTTCGACTACACACGCTTGTTTTTAAAACCTTACGTTTTTTCATCCCTTTGAATTTAAAGCATGGTTACACAAATACGCATCGCGTTATTTTTCTCTTGCAAGACCATAATATAGAATGCATACGCTACGACATTAGTTTTGGAAAATTTAGCCATAGAGATAAAAATACATATAAATTAACACAATTACCTAATGCAATTAAAACAATCATTAAACACCTCCATATAAATACGAAAGAGTCGACTTACTTCAGATCATCAATATAGATATTTATTTCCTGAAACGAAAGATAAAACTGCCTGTTATATGAATTTAACATATTGTATTATGCATGGCACTTATTTTTACTATTTACGTAGATTCGTTTTCGCTAAAGATGCAGCTAACAAGACAGGTGAAGTGAAAGCAGAAAAAAATAAGTAATATATATATATATATGAGAAATACATGGTGCAGAAACCATAAACGAAGGCTGTACACATGGAAAAGCCCAGGAGATAGAATGAGATGCCAAATAGATTACATCCTAGTAAAACAAAGATTCAGGAACAGCATAAAAAATGTTAAGACTTTACCAGGAGCAGACATTGATTCAGATCACATCCTTCTAATAGTTACAAAGCTTAAACAAATAAGGCAAACGAGAAGAGATAGACTTGGGACCTAGAAAAACTGAAAGAAAAGAAAGATGCATTCAGCACTAAGTTGAAAGATCGCCTTAGAAATTTGGAAAACAAACCGAATACCATGGATACAGAATGGGAGGAAGTGAAAGCCAGCATCAAAGACACCTTCAATAAAGAGATTGGGAAAGGAGAAAAAAATCAGAAAACCATGGATCACTAAGGAAATGCTGGAGAAAATGGATGAGAGAAGAAAATGGAAAAATGTTAACAGTGAAGGAGGTAGAGCCAATTATAGACGCATAAACAATGTTTGAGAAGGGTAACAGATAAAGCTAGGGAAATTTGGATAAAAGAAAAATGTGAGGAAATACAACAGATGGAGAAGTTAGGACGGTACGACATGATGTACGCTAGGGCAACGGAGTTAGAAGATAAGAAGCCTAGTGGGATTCGTGGTAAAGGAATTATTAATACAGATGGAGAAATAGTCGCAGAACCAAAGGATGTAGCACAGGAATGGGAAGAATACATGAAGGAACTATACAAAAGGCAGGCAGGATCGGTACAAATGGAACTGGAAGAAGAGAATTGCATTGAACAAGACAACTTGGGACCAAGTATTATGAAAAACGAAGTAGAAAAGGTGATACTGGAACTAAAGAAAGAAAAAGCTACAGGTAGCGATGGAATACCGGCAGAGTTACTTAAAGTCATGGGATCAGAAGGACTAAAAGTGACTACGAAAATAATTAATAAGATTTACGACTAGGGAGAGTGGCCTCAGGATTTATTAGATGTATCAATGATCCCTGTAAAGAAAACGCCAACGGCAATGCAGTGTAAAGACTACAGAACGATATCCCTACTGTCACACACTTCGAAGATCATCACGAGGATTCTTAATAAAAGACTAGAGAAAAAGGCCGAAGAAATGCTAGGGGAAGATCAGTTCGGCTTCAGAAAAGGATGAGGAACCAGAGATGCTGTCGGTGTAGTGAGAAACATATCAGAAAGGACAATAGAGTATAGCCAAGATTGCTGCGTATGTTTCGTCGACTGGCAGAAGGCCTTTGATAGAGTAAATTGGGTAATGCTGATGAGGATATTAAAGGATATAGGTGTAGACTGGAAAGACAGGAGACTGATCAGGAATCTATATGTGAATCAAGTTGTAAAGGTCAGATTGGAGAATACGGACACCAGCGGAGTACATATAGGTAGAGAAGTAAGACAGTGCTGTTATCTATCGCCGATCCTTTTCAATACAGTATATGGAGAGAGGCTAATGCAGGAAGCGTTAGAAGGCACGGGAGATTTCAAAATCGGAGGAAGGATTATAAGAACAGTGAAATACGCGGATGATCAAGTACTTCTAGCAAGAAAGGAAAAGAAACTCCAGAAAATGATGAATAGACTAGTGATAACAGGTAGAAAATACGGTATGGAAATTAATACAGAAAAATCCAAGGTTATGCGAATATCAAGTAAAGAAGAAGAAAATTTGAATATGAGTATTGGAGGAAAGCCATTAGAACAAGTTTCAGATTATAAATACCTTGGAAGCGTCATAACGAGAGAAACAAAATGTACCGATGAAATCAGGACTAGAATAATAAAAGCAAAAGCGGCTTTCAGAAGAAATTAACTCCTGCTAACGGGAAATATAAAGCAGGAAATCCGTAAGCGTTTGATAAATTCTATGTATGGAGTATCGCTTTGTATGGGGCAGAAACATGGACGCTAAGGAAAAATGATATTAAATACTTGGAAAGCTTCGAAATGTGGATATGGAGAAGAATGCTGAATATAAATTGGAAAGATAGGATGAAGAATGAGGAAGTACTACGAAGAATAGTAGAGAAGCGAACGATTATACAGACTATCAGAAAGAGGAAGGCGAACTGGATTGGGCATTACCTGAGGAGAGAGTGCATGATTAAAGAAGTGCTAGAAGAAAAACTGGCTGGAAAAAGAGAAGGAGGTAGGAAAAGGTTTCAGCTGATAATCGACTTGAAAGGTATGGAGAACCAAGTTTAACCATGAATAATCACGGACCTGTCAACGGACAGACTACCTATGACGATGATGATGATGATGATAATGATGATGATATATATATATATATATATATATATATATATATATATATATATATATATATATATATAAATACTACGGAAGAGGAAATGTAAGTAAGGATATTTAGGGCAACTAGGTGTTGAAGAAAACCCAGTGAACCTTACCCGAAGTACAGCCGCTGGGGTGTTGGAGAGACACATTTGTAGAGGTTAGAGCTGATATGGCAGTGACACTGGGGTGAAGGTGTGGGGTGGAAGGGAAGGGAGCGTGGAAAGGTCGGGGATTGGAGGATGTAGAAGGGGGAAGGGGGAGAGGGGAAAGAGAGGGGGGAAAGAAGGAAATATTAACGGATATTGAGGCCAGGAGGAGAGAAAGAGTTTAAGATTAGGATATGGGCCAGTTCCCATTGATGGAGTTGGGGGGCGGAAGCGTCGTCCGAGAGGGCGCGGATGGCCCTCACCTTGAAACAAATATTGAAACTGAGATTGTGGTTATTCGCATGCACGGCCACGGGTAGCTGTCGTTTAAGACTAACGCTGTTGCGATGGCCGTTCATGCGAATGTTGAGGGAATTGCTGGTGAGTCCGACGTAAAAGGCGGGGCATTGGGTACAGGTTAGTAGGTAGATGATGTTGCGGGTGGTACAGTTGGTAGGGGATTTTACGGGGTAGATGATGTTGGTGGTGGGGCTTGAGAATGAGTTGGAGGGTGGGTTTATAGGGCATGTTTGGCATCGTGGTCTGCGGCAGGGGTGGGACCCTGCAGGGTGCTGGGGAGTGGGTGATGGGGGTTCTTTTCTCCACAAGATGTTGGCAAGCTTGGGAGGTCTGCGGAAGGAGAGGATTGGGGGTGTGGGGAATGAGACCTGGTTGGGGGAGGAAGTGAGGACTGGGTGGGCTGCCTTTAGGATGCTTTTTAGGGTATCGTGGATGCAGGGATAGAAGGTGGTGATTAGGGTGAGTTGGGGGGTAGAGTCGGGGGTTGCGGGGCGGTTGCAGTGTAGGTTCGGGGTGCTGGGTTCGACAGCCCGTCGGATTTGGTCCCGAATCAGGTCCGGCGGGTATCCGCGTTGGAGGAGGGCATTTTCGAGGATAGAGCAGTACTCGGAAAGGGAGTCTCTGTCCGAGAAGATTCTCCGTCCTCGGCGGGCTAGGGCTTAGGGGATTGAAATTTTTGTGTAGAGGGGGTGGCAGCTGTGGAAATGGAGATATTGAAGGCGGTTGGAAGGTTTTAAATGCACTTTGGTGTGGATTTGGTTCTCTCGGATGGAGAGGTCGACATCCAAGAAGGTGATGCTGGTGGGGGAGGAGTGGTAGGTGAAGGAGAGCGTGGGGTGGGAAGAGAGGCGCTGTAAAAAGGATTGGAGTGAGGCGGGTCCATGTGTCCAAAGGAGGAAAATGTCGTCGATATACCTCAGCCA